>CM076972.1:48619986-48858725 GCA_039105355.1 Benthosema pterotum | reverse complement strand
CAAAACGATGAAAACCGTAAGGCGATAGCCTTTGCGTTTTTTCAAAATTTCGACATTTTTCGAAAGTGCTCAAAAATGCTCAAAATGATGAAAAATGGCATGCTGTGCAAGACCGTAATGCTATAGCCTTGCGTTTTTGCCAGATTTTGTCATTTTTTGTCATTTTTCGAAAAAACCTCAAAACGATGAAAAACCGTAAGGCTATAGCCTTTGCGTTTTTTCAAAATCTCGACATTTTTCGAAAGTGCTCAAAAATGCTCAAAATGATGAAAAATGGCATGCTGTGCAAGACCGTAAGGCTATAGCCTTGCGTTTTTGCCAGATTTTGTCATTTTTTGTCATTTTTTGAAAAACCTCAAAACGATGAAAAACCGTAAGGCTATAGCCTTTGCGTTTTTTCAAAATCTCGACATTTTTCGAAAGTTCTCAAAAATGCTCAAAATGATGAAAAATGGCATGCTGTGCAAGACCGTAAGGCTATAGCCTTGCGTTTTTGCCAGATTTCGTCATTTTTTGTCATTTTTCGAAAAACCTCAAAACGATGAAAAACCGTAAGGCTATAGCCTTTGCGTTTTTTCAAAATTTCGACATTTTTCGAAATGTGCTCAAAAATGCTCAAAAATGATGAAAAAATATGGCATGCTGTGCAAGACCGTAATGCTATAGCCTTGCGTTTTTGCCGTAAGGCTATAGCCTTTGCGTTTTTTCAAAATTTCGACATTTTTTGAAGTGCTCAAAAATGCTTAAAATGATGAAAATGGCATGCTGTGCAAGACTGTAATGCTATAGCCTTGCGTTTTTGCCCAGATTTTGTCATTTTTTGTCATTTTTTCGAAAAAAAACTCAAAACGATGAAAAACCGTAAGGCTATAGCCTTTGATTTTTTCAAAATTTTCAAATTTTTCGAATGTGCTGATGAAAAATGCTCAAAATGATGAAAAACAGCATGCTGTGCAAGACCGTAACGCTATAGCCTTGCGTTTTTGGCCTGATTTGTCATTTTTCGATTGACAAAAAATGATAAAAAAAAACGTAAGGCTATAGCCTTTGCATTTTTTCAAAATGTCGACATTTTTCGAAAGTGCTCAAAAATGCTTAAAATGAGAAAAACGGCATACTGTGCAAGACCATAAGGCTATAGCCTTGCGTTTTTAACAGATTTTGTCATTTTTTTGTTTTTTTCGAAAAACCTCAAAACGATTGAAAAACCGAAAGGCTATAGCCTTTGCGTTTTTTCAAAATGTCGACATTTTTCGAAAGTGCTCAAAAATGCTCAAAATGATGAAAAACGGCATGCTGTGCATGACCATAAGGCTATAGCCTTGCGTTTTTAACAGATTTTGTCATTTTTTGTCATTTTTCGAAAAACCTCAAAACGATGAAAAACCGTAAGGCTATAGCCTTTGCGTTTTTTCAAAATTTCGACATTTTTCGAAAATGCTCAAAAATGCTCAAAATGATGAAAAACGGCATGCTGTGCAAGACCGTAAGGCTATAGCCTTGCGTTTTTAACAGATTTTGTCATTTTTTGTCATTTTTCGATAAACCTCAAAACGATGAAAAACCGTAAGGCTATAGCCTTTGCATTTTTTCAAAATTTCGACATTTTTCGAAAGTGCTCAAAAATGCTCAAAATGATGAAAAATGGCATGCTGTGCAAGACCGTAAGGCTATAGCCTTGTGCTTTTGCCAGATTTTGTCATTTTTGTCATTTTTTGATAAACCTCAAAACGATGAAAAACCGTAAGGCTATAGCCTTTGCGTTTTTTCAAAATTTCGACATTTTTCGAAAATTCTCAAAAATGCTCAAAATGATGAAAAATGGCATGCTGTGCAAGACCGTAAGGCTATAGCCTTGCGTTTTTGCCAGATTTTGTCATTTTTTGTCATTTTTCGAAAAACCTCAAAACGATGAAAAACCGTAAGGCTATAGCCTTTGCGTTTTTTCAAAATTTCGACATTTTTCGAAAATGCTCAAAAATGCTCAAAATGATGAAAAACGGCATGCTGTGCAAGACCGTAAGGCTATAGCCTTGCGCTTTTGCCAGATTTTGTCATTTTTTGTCATTTTTTGATAAACCTCAAAACGATGAAAAACCGTAAGGCTATAGCCTTTGCGTTTTTTCAAAATTTCGACATTTTTCGAAAGTGCTCAAAAATGCTTAAAATGATGAAAAACAGCATGCTGTGCAAGACCATAAGGCTATAGCCTTGCGTTTTTAACAGATTTTGTCATTTTTTGTCATTTTTCGAAAAACCTCAAAACGATGAAAAACCGAAGGCTATAGCCTTTGCGTTTTTTCAAAATTTCGACATTTTTCGAAAGTGCTCAAAATGCTCAAAATGATGAAAAATGGCATGCTGTGCAAGACCATAAGGCTATAGCCTTGCGTTTTTAACAGATTTTGTCATTTTTTGTCATTTTTCGAAAAACCTCAAAACGATGAAAAAACCGTAAGGCTATAGCCTTTGTGTTTTTTTCAAAAATTTCGACATTTTTCGAAAATGCTCAAAAATGCTCAAATGATGAAAAACGGCATGCTGTGCAAGACCGTAAGCTATAGCCTTGCGTTTTTAAACAGATTTTGTCATTTTTCGTCATTTTTTCGAAAACCTCAAAACGATGAAAACCGTTAAGGCTATAGCCTTGCATTTTTTCAAAATTTCGACATTTTTCGAAAGTTCTCAAAAATGCGCTCAAAATGATGAAAAATGGCATGCTGTGCAAGACCGTTATGCTATAGCCTTGCGTTTTTGCCAGATTTTGTCATTTTTTGTCATTTTTTGAAAAACCTCAAAACGATGAAAAACCGTAAGGCTATAGCCTTTGCGTTTTTTCAAAATCTCGACATTTTTCGAAAGTTCTCAAAAATGCTCAAAATGATGAAAAATGGCATGCTGTGCAAGACCGTAAGGCTATAGCCTTGCGTTTTTGCCAGATTTCGTCATTTTTTGTCATTTTTTGATAAACCTCAAACGATGAAAAACCGTAAGGCTATAGCCTTTGCGTTTTTTCAAAATTTCGACATTTTTCGAAAATGCTCAAAAATGCTCAAAATGATGAAAAACAGCATGCTGTGCAAGACCATAAGGCTATAGCCTTGCGTTTTTAACAGATTTTGTCATTTTTTGTCATTTTTCGAAAAACCTCAAAACGATGAAAAACCGTAAGGCTATAGCCTTTGCGTTTTTTCAAAATTTCAACATTTTTCGAATATGCTCAAAAATGCTCAAAATGATGAAAAACAGCATGCTGTGCAAGACCGTAACGCTATAGCCTTGCGTTTTTGCCTGATTTGTCATTTTTCGAATGACAAAAAATGATAAAAAAACGTAAGGCTATAGCCTTTGCGTTTTTTCAAAATTTCGACATTTTTCGAAAATGCTCAAAAATGCTCAAAATGATGAAAAACGGCATAATGTGCAAGACCATAAGGCTATAGCCTTGCGTTTTTACCAGATTTTGTCATTTTTTGTTATTTTTCGAAAAACCTCAAAACGATGAAAAACCGTAAGGCTATAGCCTTTGTGTTTTTTCAAAATTTCGACATTTTTCGAAAATGCTCAAAAATGCTCAAAATGATGAAAAACGGCATGCTGTGCAAGACCGTAAGGCTATAGCCTTGCGCTTTTGCCAGATTTTGTCATTTTTTGTCATTTTTCGAAAAACCTCAAAACGATGAAAAACCGTAAGGCTATAGCCTTTGCGTTTTTTCAAAATTTCGACATTTTTCGAAAGTGCTCAAAAATGCTCAAAATGATGAAAAACTGGCATGCTGTGCAAGACCGTAGGGCTATAGCCTTGCGTTTTTGCCAGATTTCGTCATTTTTTGTCATTTTTCGAAAAACTCAAAACGATGAAAAATCGTAAGGCTATAGCCTTTGCGTTTTTTCAAAATTTCGACATTTTTCGAAAGTGCTCTAAAATGCTTAAAATGATGAAAAACAGCATGCTGTGCAAGACCATAAGGCTATAGCCTTGCGTTTTTAACAGATTTTGTCATTTTTTGTCATTTTTCGAAAAACCTCAAAACGATGAAAAACCGTAAGGCTATAGCCTTTGCATTTTTTCAAAATTTTGACATTTTTCGAAAGTTCTCAAAAATGCTCAAAATGATGAAAAATGGCATGCTGTGCAAGACCGTAATGCTATAGCCTTGCGTTTTTGCCAGATTTTGTCATTTTTTGTCATTTTTCGAAAAACCTCAAAACGATGAAAAACCGTAAGGCTATAGCCTTTGCGTTTTTTCAAAATTTCGACATTTTTCGAAAGTGCTCAAAAATGCTTAAAATGATGAAAAATGGCATGCTGTGCAAGACCATAAGGCTATAGCCTTGCGTTTTTACCAGATTTTGTCATTTTTTGTCATTTTTCGAAAAACCTCAAAACGATGAAAAACCGTAAGGCTATAGCCTTTGCGTTTTTTCAAAATTTCGACATTTTTCGAATGTGCTCAAAAATGCTCAAAATGATGAAAAATGGCATGCTGTGCAAGACCGTAAGGCTATAGCCTTGCGTTTTTTGCCAGATTTCGTCATTTTTTTGCATTTTTCGAAAAACCTCAAAACGATGAAAAACCGTAAGGCTATAGCCTTTGCATTTTTTCAAAATTTCGACATTTTTCGAAAAGTGCTCAAAAATGCTCAAAATGATGAAAAACAGCATGCTGTGCAAGACCATAAGGCTATAGCCTTGCGTTTTTAACAGATTTTGTCATTTTTTGTCATTTTTCGAAAAACCTCAAAACGATGAAAAACCGTAAGGCTATAGCCTTTGCGTTTTTTCAAAATTTCGACATTTTTCGAAAATGCTCAAAAATGCTCAAAATGATGAAAAACGGCATGCTGTGCAAGACCATAAGGCTATAGCCTTGCGTTTTTGCCAGATTTTGTCATTTTTTGTCATTTTTCGAAAAACCTCAAAACGATGAAAAAACCGTAAGGTATAGGCTATACAGTATAGCCTTTGCGTTTTTAAAATTTCAACATTTTCGAAAATGCTCAAAATGCTCAAAATGATGAAAAATGGCATGGCTGTGCAAGACCGTAATGCTATAGCCTTGCGTTTTTGCCAGATTTTGTCATTTTTTGTCATTTTTCGAAAAACCTCAAAACGATGAAAAACCGTAAGGCTATAGCCTTTGCATTTTTTCAAAATTTCGACATTTTTCGAAAATGCTCAAAAATGCTCAAAATGATGAAAAACAGCATGCTGTGCAAGACCGTAAGGCTATAGCCTTGCGTTTTTAACAGATTTTGTCATTTTTTGTCATTTTTCGAAAAACCTCAAAACGATGAAAAACCGTAAGGCTATAGCCTTTGCGTTTTTTCAAAATTTCAACATTTTTCGAATGTGCTCAAAAATGCTCAAAATGATGAAAAACAGCATGCTGTGCAAGACCGTAACGCTATAGCCTTGCGTTTTTGCCTGATTTGTCATTTTTCGAATGACAAAAAATGATAAAAAAAAAAACGTAAGGCTATAGCCTTGCATTTTTTCGAAATTTTGACATTTTTCGAAAATGCTCAAAAATGCTCAAAATGATGAAAAACAGCATGCTGTGCAAGACCATAAGGCTAGAGCCTTGCGTTTTTAACAGATTTTGTCATTTTTTGTCATTTTTCGAAAAACCTCAAAACGATGAAAAACCGTAAGGCTATAGCCTTTGCGTTTTTTCAAAATGTCGACATTTTTCGAAAGTGCTCAAAAATGCTTAAAATGATGAAAAACGGCATGCTGTGCAAGACCATAAGGCTATAGCCTTGCGTTTTTAACAGATTTTGTCATTTTTTTTAATTTTTCGAAAAACCTCAAAACGATGAAAAACCGTAAGGCTATAGCCTTTGCGTTTTTTCAAAATGTCGACATTTTTCGAAAGTGCTCAAAAATGCTTAAAATGATGAAAAACGGCATGCTGTGCAAGACCATAAGGCTATAGCCTTGCGTTTTTAACAGATTTTGTCATTTTTTGTCATTTTTCGAAAAACCTCAAAACGATGAAAAACCGTAAGGCTATAGCCTTTGCATTTTTTCAAAATTTCGACATTTTTCGAAAGTTCTCAAAAATGCTCAAAATGATGAAAAATGGCATGCTGTGCAAGACCGTAAGGCTATAGCCTTGCGTTTTTGCCAGATTTCGTCATTTTTTGTCATTTTTCGAAAAACCTCAAAACGATGAAAAACCGTAAGGCTATAGCCTTTGCGCTTTTTTCAAAATCTCGACATTTTTCGAAAGTTCTCAAAAATGCTCAAAATGATGAAAAATGGCATGCTGTGGAAGACCGTAATGCTATAGCCTTGCGTTTTTGCCAGATTTTGTCATTTTTTGTAATTTTTCGAAAAACCTCAAAACGATGAAAAAACGTAAGGCTATAGCCTTTGCGTTTTTTCAAAATTTCGAATTTTTTCGAAAATGCTCAAAAATGCTCAAAATGATGAAAAACGCATGCTGTGCAAGACCGTAAGGCTATAGCCTTGCGTTTTTAACAGATTTTGTCATTTTTTGTCATTTTTCGAAAAACCTCAAAACGATGAAAAACCGTAAGGCTATAGCCTTTGCGTTTTTTCAAAATTTCGACATTTTTCGAAAGTGCTCAAAAATGCTCAAAATGATGAAAAATGACATGCTGTGCAAGACCATAATGCTATAGCCTTGCGTTTTTGCCAGATTTCGTCATTTTTTGTCATTTTTCGAAAAACCTCAAAACGATGAAAAACCGTAAGGCTATAGCCTTTGCATTTTTTCAAAATTTCGACATTTTTCTTAAGTGCTCAAAAATGCTTAAAATGATGAAAAACAGCATAGTGTACAAGACCATAAGGCTATAGCCTTACGCTTTTGCCAGATTTTGTCATTTTTTGTCATTTTTCGAAAAACCTCAAACGATGAAAAACGTAAGGCTATAGCCTTTGCGTTTTTTCAAAATTTCGACATTTTTCGAAAATGCTCAAAAATGCTCAAAATGATGAAAATGGCATGCTGTGCAAGACCATAAGGCTATAGCCTTGCGTTTTTAACAGATTTTGTCATTTTTTGTCATTTTTTGAAAAACCTCAAAACGATGAAAAACCGTAAGGCTATAGCCTTTGCGTTTTTTCAAAATTTCGACATTTTTTGAAAGTGCTCAAAAATGCTCAAAATGATGAAAAATGGCATGCTGTGCAAGACCGTAATGCTATAGCCTTGTGTTTTTGCCAGATTTTGTCATTTTTTGTCATTTTTCGAAAAGCCTCAAATGATGAAAAACCGTAAGGCTATAGCCTTGCGTTTTTTTTCGAAATGTCGGCATTTTTCGAAAATGCTCAAAAATGCTCAAAATGATGAAAAAAGGCACGCTATGCAAGACCGTAAGGCTATAGCCTTGCGTTTTTGCCAGATTTCGTCATTTTTTGTCATTTTTCGAAAAACCTCAAAACGATGAAAAGCCGCGTATAAGGCTATAGCCTTGCGCTTTTTCGAAAAATTTCAACATTTTTCAAAAATGCTCAAAATGATAAAAAACAGCATGCTGTGCAAGACCGTAAGCCTATAGCTTAGGCCCTAAGCTATAGGCTTACATGGTCACGGACGACATTACTATAGACTGCCGTTTTTTATTGTTTTTGAGCATTTTTGAAAAAAGTCAAAATCGAAGAAAAAGCAAAGGCTGTAGTACATGGTCTCATACCACATACTATAGCACAGCGTTTTTCGCTGTTTGAGGATCTTTGTAAAAATGTCGAAATCAAAGAAAAAACTTGAGGCTCTAGTACATCGTCTCAGACGACATACTAGTATGTCGCTTTTCAGCGTTTTTGAGGATTTTGAAAAAAATGTCGAAATCGAAGAAAAAGCAAAGGCCCTCAGGGGATGGGAGCGGGGGTACTCACTTTTTTAAATGGTGAGCACCAATGGTACTCACTTCTTGAAATGGTGAGCACCAATGGTACTCACTTTTTGAAATGAGAGGGCGGTGTATTACTCACTTTTGTGAGATTACATACAGTACATCACATATGCTTTTTGAGCATTTTTATAAAATGTCGAGGGGAAAATTGTCATACAAGGACAGAATTTGAAAACCTTTTCAGAATAACGTTTTGGTCAAATAAAATGAAAAGAAGACAAATATGGTTAACTAAAACAAATGACTAACAGCCAGTCCGTATAAAGTTCGGCATTCTTTTATTAAACTTTTTGAAACACAACTAATGTATTTTGAAAAACAGTCGTCATCTAATAATCCTTATTAAAAGTGAAAATACAAAAGGGAACAAAACATATTTACAGTGAACCAGAGCAGTTGGGTTGCGGAGTAGGCCTAGGGGTGGGGGTAGGCTATAGGGGCAAGCTGGACATCAGTTAAATCGTTTAACTTCATAGTTTATGCCGTTACCCTGAACGTTTTGACCAGTGCCACTTAAGACACTTTATAAGTTTTTTTTTTTTTTTTTTAATAAATTTTTATCCACGATTTTGTAACCCATTTTTCACCCAGTGCCAATTCCTAATGTGATCCTGGGTCTATACACCCTCCACCAACCTGGGGGCGGCAGACTGGGGTCATGCTTCCTTCAAGGCATGAGGAGTCGCGCCACCTTCTTTTCACCTGACAGGGGGGAGTTTCCCTGGTTGGACGTAGCGCGTGGAAGGAACACGTTATTCCAACCAGTTCCAGTCCCCTCCATCAGGCGCCCCGGCTGGCCAGAGGGAGGTAGTTCAGAGTCCAGGATTACTGCATGTTTTTGTGAGGGTATCTACCCTAGGGGACACGGGGAGAACATGCAAACTCCACACAGAAAGGCCCTTTCACCAACCCCGCCTCGGGTATGGGCACTGATGACGCGGAGGAGGAGACACGCCGCCAGCACCCACAGCAGCGCCCCTAGCGGAATCGAACCCAGGGACCTTCTAGCTGTGAGGCGACAGCACTAACCACTGTGTGCCACCGTGCCCCGTGACACTTTATAAGTTAAGCAGGCTATACTTTTCTTCATTTTTCTCTTCCCAGTTACACCTAATGGTAACAGCAAGGCTCGGCCCAAGCGATACTCGTCCCTGAGTATAGACAAGAGTTGCGCTGTCACAAACTTGTGTTTCACCATGTTAATGGTTTTTCTTTTGGGATTTTCTGAGGGTGTACAAATGTGAACCAAATGCACCCTCAGAAAAGTTTGGAAATGACCCTCTTTTGTCCCTCTTTCAGGCTGCAACAGCCCTCCCGACAGCTCAGTTTTCTGACCCCTCAATGTCACAACATTTCAGCGCCTCGTCCGAGTATTATTTGGGGCCCGAGCCTTCAGGTATCCCACCCAATTTCTCTGCCGAAAATAAGCATACAAACAGGAAAAAGTAGCAGTACAGAGCGCTGATATAGCATGACTAATTGCGTTCCTGTATTTAGTGCAAAAAATTAAATACGTGAAGGGAGTAAAGTAGTAAATAATATCGAGAAAAGAAAGGAGGGGGGGCGACAAAATACACAGATTTATAAATAAAACAAATACAGACAAGGGGAGTAATCTACACATTTATAATCTATCTATAATATGACAAAAACAGCTTACATAGAGAGAACATTGTTCGTCACAGGCCTGCGTGCATGTGTATGTGTGCGCGTCAAGTGGAATATCTACAGCAGTGGTTTTCAACCTGTGGTCCGGGGACCACCAGTGGTCCTTGAGAGAGTTCCAGGTGATGCCCAGGCTAAATGATTAACAGTTAGTCAGCCAGATGTAACTCTTTGAGCATAAAAATGTTTCCACTCTCAAGAGTTAAAATATTCATCACAAGAATTAACACAGGTCTACACAACTAGAGAATGTAGAAGATTGGATTTGGGATCCATGACGATGTTTGCCTTTTTTGTTTCCCAAATCCAGACTGGAATTGTGGGACAAAAGCAAAATAAATCTTTAACTATGGGTCTGTGGGGCTAAAATGTCACCAAATGGTGGTCTGTGGCTCAAATGTTGAATAAATGGTGGGCCCTGGTATGAAAAAGGTTGAAAACCACTGCTATTCCACTCGTCTCATTTACTTCTATATATCGCCCACTAGATGGCGGTAGCGGCACACGTCTCTGTGGCAGGAAAGAGGATAAACGTCTAGCCAGCTGCAGTTGGGATGGGAAATAAATAAAAAACCCATGGGGTTCTCAAAGTGGGCAATAATATCGGGACCTCCGTACTGAGGGGTCCTTGAGGGGGTCCCTCAGAACAGTCACTTATCCCTAGGGTGACCTGCTGCCAAAATACAATGTAGTAACCCACTTACAGTAGTAGGTGGCTTAAAGGACCACTTCACCCCTTTTACAACCAGAGCTTATTTTGATGTTTAGGACACATGGAACACGTTCTTGAGGTTTTTAGTGTGTGTGTGTGTGTGTGTGTGTGTGTGTGTGTGTGTGTGTGTGTGTGTGTGTGTGTGTGTGTTGTGTGTGTGTGTGTGTGTGATCGTTTTTTAGTTATGAATGGATGTTCATGAACATCCAGCAAGTTCTTTCCTGGACTACAAAGTCTACCACTGGAGGTGAGACTTTGTAGTCCAGAAGTCCATTCATAACTAAAAAAAAAAATACACACATGAAATCCTCAATAAAGGGTGTCCTAAAAAACATCATTAAAAAGCTCTGGTTGCAAAAAAGGTGTGAAGTGGCCCTTCCAAGTGGAGGCAAAGACCCTCAGCAGCGGATGGCTGGAGCCATCGAGTGGCTGGACATCACGGCAGGCAGCCATTATAACACTGATTATCACTATCACACAGTGGTGGACAGAAGTACTCGATCACAGTTCTTGAGTGGAGAGGGAAAAAAAGTATAGATACTCCTGGTTAAATTACTAGAGTAACATTTAGTGCTTCATTAAAAAAGGTACTCAAAAGTACACATGGAAAATATTCCAAGTATTCTAACGCACAAATGACAGAGTACAGTTTGTTATTAATTAATACCAATTGCCATAGTGACATTTTGATTGAGAACGAACGAATGAGATGAGAATGGTAAAAACGGCCGAAAGTTTGGGTCCCCTCCTAGCAATGTAGTGGAGTCAACAGTGCAGTATTTGTCGTAGTGTAAATCTGTAATGTATTGGAGGGTTGCGGGAGGGGGGAGTACCAGTAGATAACTCCGGTACTCAATATGCAAGACAAAAAAGAATGTACTCAATCAAGTATTCGTGTACTTAGCTATTGTCCACCACTGATTATCACCGACACACTATCACCACAACTCCGTTTTAAGCACAAGGCCAAGAGTCCCATTGATAAAGAACAAGGGTCTGTTTCCTGATGAGGCTTTTTTTTGCACATACACACACCAAAAACAAAAACAAGGAGAAAAAAAAAAACATCACATCATGTTAAAAATGCAGCCAGCGCATTTTACAACGCACAAAATATATATATATAAACTTCTGCAGAGAAATACAAAGTATGGTCGGGCGGACAAACATACACCGACTAAAGACCATTTTCATTACACTTAAACGAGGAGAAATTCATATACAGTAAGAGAAACTACAAAAAAACAAAACAAAGGTTAGCTTTTATCCAACAGTGTTGTAGGTTAAGTTTTTTTTTTCTTGAGACATTGAAAGGAGTTTCTCGGTTCTGAGAATGCTGGCATATTTGAGACAGAATCTCTTTTATGCATGTATTTATTTATTTATTTTTTTCCCCATTTTATTTAATTTACCCGTTCGGAACGAGTTAGCCGACCCGCGGCTAAGCTTTAACTTCAGTGGATAAATCGACACCAAGCGTCTACTGTAATGTTTAGTTCATGTGCCGCCGTATGGCGGTAATACTGCAGCGAAAACGGCAGATTTTTTACAAGAGCATGACGCGTCGCGTCGTGTTTGCTTTTTTTCCTGGAATTGTGACGACTAACGTGAGCCGACAGATATATAAAATCGGACTGACAGCTTTTTGGAAGAGAGGGGGAAAAAAAACACCTCCCTCGGCTATTACAGTGATGGTCCTATAGCACTGTTTTCATTACAAATTCATACAAAGAGCTGGGGGAAAAAAAAACAAGAAAACAGCTGTCCCAAAATATATAGCACAAGAGAGTTGTGTAAAAAAAAACTCAGTAGCCTCTATAGAAACCTGACAGCGTAGGAGGAATACAAAAAACAAACAAACAGAATAAACAGTCCTCTTCAGCCAAAAGTAGAGATTGTCGCTTCCCTTTCAACAAACGGGGATACTTCATTTGGGACAAAGATAACAAATGACCAGGGCACTGTGAGCGCTCTGCTTTGTCGGGAGGATTCAGCGTCGCTGCGCTTTCTTTTCTTCACCAGGCTACACCCTGCTCAGCAGAGAGGATCTGTGGACACAGAACAAGTGGTGGTTACAGCAGGGGCGGATCTAGATAAGGGCATGGGGGGGCAATGCTCCCCTAAATGCCCCCAGACCAGTCTTCCCCACCAAACACGATGGCGTGCAAAACAACCCAAGATATTTCAAATTAAAGTGCTTATATTTAAAACCATCTGAAACACTACTACTGTTACTAACTAACTACAGTTGTGTCACCACTAAACCAACAGCATTTCATCATTGAAAACAGAAAACTCTCTGAGTCAGACCTTTAGCTTTATGCATGCTGCGTGTCTGTTGCAACTTCAACAACAACTGATGATATTATTGATGCTTATGCTAATATAAGTCCTGTAACCGAAAATGGTATGTGTTCTAGCGGCTTCATGATGAAGCCGTCCCGCATACCACCCCCCCCCCCACCTCCCCATTGGTTAAATGTTCTATCCGCCCCAGATTTAAAGGACAACTTTGTTTTGTTGATTTTTCAACCAAGGTTAGTTGGTTTTAAGTTAGCTTTTATAGCCCTGCTCTATACACACCTCAGAGACTTCCACCTGTCCTTCTCCATGTTGTTTTCGGGCCCTTCGCTCTCGTACGACGCCAGACACAGTGCTGTGGAGGAGAAAACAGCACACAGACACAACATTTTAGTTTTGATCTGACGCCAGGCAGGCAGGCAGGCAGACACAGCACTGAGCCTGGGGAAGAACACAAGATACAACGCTTGTTGTTGTTGTCTGAGAGCGTACAAGCGGAACCAAATGGACCCGCTAGGGTCCATTTGGTTCACATTTGTGAGCTCTCAGACAACAACAACAACTATTCACTATTCTCAACCAGTCGGTGTATAATTACTCATCACTAAAAGAGTGACAGCGAGATCCAATAGCAAGCAACGACCAGGTCACAACCTGGTCGCGACTACTCTGCTGGAGTTCCCCACGCCTACCCGACCTGACAGTTTGAGGACCAGGTTAGGCCAAAAAAAATGTATGCCAACATTGGTGCAAACAGATCATTCCCAGTAGTCCCATATTCACCATTGACAACGAAAGGTAAATTTACGTCACATGTTGACGAGGGATCGGCTAACAAATCTCTAAATTCAGTTTGTTGTGCGATGATGTATGATTGTGTATAATGACCATGCGTATCCGATCCCTTCACTTCACACAGGTGTGATTTTTAAAGTGAAATATCCCACCAAGGCAAAAGTACAGCAGCGAAACAAGGGAATGGATGAGTGGTGGTGACATCACTGTCTGCAGCAGTGGTGGACAAAGTAAAGCGAAGACCAAACACACAGGGTGTGTCATTTCCTTAATCGGTGTGTGTGTGTGTGTGTGTGTGTGTGTGTGTGTGTGTGTGTGTGTGTGTGTGTGTGTGTGTGTGTGTGTGTGTGTGTGTGTGTGTGTGCCCTGACAAATCTAGTCAGACCAGGCTAATCTGGAAGGTGATCCTATCTCCCTCTTTCGTCTAAGGAACAGCAGGGTGGTGGGGCAGGCAACTCTCCTTGGTGCTTTAATAGCATCAAGAAGATTAGATGCGCGCGCATGCACGCACACACACACGCACACACACACGCACACAGGCCCGTCTGGCCTAGTGCCCCCCTATAGCGTTGAGTGACAAGGCCCGGCGGCCAATGGCGGTGCTTGAACCAGGATAAAGGGGTGGGCGGTGTGAGCTTACATTAGATGCTCCAGGTGCTACTGGTGTACTGGTGTGTGCAGGGAGAGCAAAGCGACAGAGTGTGTGCATTTTACTTTTAAATTACAACCCCACGAGTCCATCCCAGGGCTTGATACTAACACTTGCCCGCTTGCCTGGGGCAAGTAAAAAAGATGGTCGGGCAAGTGAAGACTGCTACCTGGTTGCCCGATCGGGCAAGTGTGCGACTTAATGTACTATAACACAAGACGAGATAGATTTGTCTTAAAGGTGGTCATTGCACTCTGCCTCTGTCTTTCCCAGCTACCTCTCCTATCTCTCTCCCAGGTCCATTTGGTTCCAAACTATCATTTTGCTGCGGTCACGGACCCCTGAGTCTGTGACCACTATGGAAACCATGGATTTACACCATGGATTTACAGTAGCTGACTGTGAAAGAAAATGTTTAAAGCACCCAAGTAGAATGTAAATTTAAATGCAAAATTTACAATATATTTTTGGGGGGCAAGTGACCATGACCTAAGGGCAAGTAGAACCTGACTTGCACTTGTCCGATGGACAAGTGCCTCGGAGACCTTAGTGTCAACCCCTGCAATCCCTATTCTGGGGTGAGGAAACATTGGCCTCAAAACCATAATCTACAATACATACAAGCACACAACAACGCATCATGTTGGGTTCTGGGTGTTTTTCAGATGGGCTATTTTCTGCATAGGGCCCAGGGAAAAATCCTCCCCCTGCAGACAGTGACACAGACGCCGTTTGGAGAACAAGAAGATCTTTATCCGTACCGTCCTCGCTGAAGACGGGAGCGGTCAGCAGGTGCTGCAGGATCCGCCGGTCCTTCTCGAAGGGACACTCCACTTTCTTCCAGGCCATGAACTCGCTCACTTGCTTGGCCAGCTCCCAGAATTTCTGAAAGGCGATCAGGGTTGAAGATAGCAAACAAACAGTCAGTCACAGTGTATCAGCAGGGAAACATCCTGCAGCTCTCCGATAGACAGACACACACACACAAAAGGGAGCTTGTTTATGAGCTGGTCTGCCAGGCCGTAGTTCTGCCGAAAGATGTTTATTTCGGGTTCTGAGTGAAAGCTGAAAAGGTCACCGGTCCTAGACTAGAGCCCTGAGGAACTCCACTGAACAACGCATGGTTGGTTTGAGTGGTTTAAAGCCATGAAGGGGAGAGAGTCCATTTTATTAGTAGGGCTGTTGAATGATTAAAACATTTAATCGGACTAATCACGACTTCAAATTTAATATGATCAGCATTAGAACCATGTCCAAAATATGCCATGTTTTCCTGTGCATGATTTGAACACTTAAAATAATTAAAAAAAGAAATAGAAAAGAAAAACAGTTAATTGCGTTAAAAAATTTAATCAGATTAATCAACAAAATTAATTTAATCTCATTAACTTGTTATTTTCAACAGTCTGAGATATTGGAATTCAAATGCATTAAAAACGGTCACGCCCATTTTGTCCCAAATGAATGCAACGAAACGACGAGTGATCGGCAAACGATACGGTCGGATGAAAAGATGGATTAAAGAATGGAATCAATCAGTCCTCGTGCTCCTCTAGTTCGGCGAAGGGAAATATTACATAACTTAAAACCAACACTCTCAGGCCATTAAAATCTAAATGGACATCTAAAATGGGTTATAACGGGTCTCGCGAAACAACATTGTTTCAAGATATGGATGGTCTAAACTACTATAATATAGATGGTTTATATATCTAGACGTGGAAAAGTAAACAGCAATCCAACATCTAAGAAGCTATGCTAAGACTGACAAAAAAAGTGGGAAGTCAATGCATATCAAATGAATAAAAGGTGTCAAAGCCCTCTCCCAGAGGGGGAATACCATGCTGTGCGTGCCGACAGCTATAGCTAAAACAGGTCAGACGAGGGAAATACCAGGTTGACACGGCGATCCCCAACATGGAACTCACCTCAAAGTTGACCTGTCCGCTCTGCAGACGGCTGGTGCAGCCTTCGTTGAGGAAGTAGATGTCTTTGATCAGCAGGCTGAAGAACGGGATGACGATCTGGAGAAAGAACCAGAGAGAGGGGGTTGAGTTCACTGAAAGCGACAAACAGGGGTGTAGTGGAGGGGGGACGGTGTCCCGCCACTTCTCACAGCTTAAATATTTTTGGGGCAAAAGTAAGCCTAAGTTTTTTGTCTTGTCATTTACTTTTATGGGTACAATTAGGCATTGTAAACAATCTTTCTCAATTATGCTATACTTGTTTTAGTAGTGTCTCTGTGTGTTTCACCATGTTAATGAGTTTCCTTTTTTCTGAGAGTGTACAAATGGAACCAAATGGACCCGCTAGGGTCCATTTGGTTCACATTTGTACACTCTCAGAAAAAAATTGAAAAGAGGCGTCCCCCCACTTCTAAAAGTACCACTACAACACTGGCGACAAACGGTAAATCCTTGGCTGAATGTGCTGACTGAGCACATTTTTGATGACTGGTGTGGCCGTTTCTGTCCCAGTCGTGGCCCAATAAAATCATGAAACCCCCTTAGTTAGAAATATTTAATGCTAAATAAAGAATGATGAAATTTACACTTATTTTGCTTTCTATAGGTTGTATGTCCAGTTGTCCACCCATTTTCAAAAAAAATAAAAAATCCTGAGAGGGTACAAATGGAACCAAATGGACCCACTAGGGTATGCATTTTCTCGGGAAAAAAGGAGAAAAGAAAGAAAAATCATTAACATGGTGAAACACAATTTGATGTCATCAAGTTTCACCATGTTTTTTCAGACCTCCATTTTTAAGAAACACAGAATGGGGGGAACTTTTTTTTTATCATGTCCACACAACATCTCTAAGGTATATTAATGACGTAGTAAAACGTTGAAAATGAGTGGAGGTCACATATCATGCCTCTGAAAATTGGCATCCGGCAGTTTCTACATACTGGGGGACCCCTACTCAACATTCCTGGCATAAAAACCTCGGTGTGTACTAAACATGCAAGGGTTCACATTCTAGCAAATGGGACCGCCACCCCCCCACTGCGGTTAAAGGTCGGTCGTCCCAGGGTCAGAGGTCATGTGACCCCACAGCCAGGAAGTACTGGGGGGTCAAACCTGCAAACCTTACGATCCCAAACTTAAAGACGGTGCCTCTACCACACAGAGTCGTGTAGTCTAGTCCAGCACACAGATAAGCAGTCTTTCTGGAGCCTCCCCCAACTGTGTTCCTTCTTCCACAGTAGCTGACCCGGCCGGGGTCAAAGTTTTTTCGCCCTGTCAGACAGAAAAAGGGTCCCGGGCCAGTATGTTCGGAATGTTCCGTTCATTATCCAAAATACTCCTCCTCCTCCGTGCCGTCGGGAGGGAGAGGACGGGACGAGGCAGCTGAAGACATCGTGTACGGCCAGTATGTGCCGTAATAATAATGGGAACGAACGAACGGACAAACAAACCAAAACTTTTTTGTTTTGGACTCTAGCAGAGCCTAGTTTGAAGCGGGACTAGAGGGGAGAGAGATGTGCTCAGTTCTAAAAATCACTGTGTTTCCCCAAACACTGGCTCACAGAGAAATCATTGTGGTGTGTGGACACATTTCTATGGCTCCATTTATTGTTTTGTCTTGTTTTTTTGGGGGGGTTTGTTTCCTACCTTTTCAAAAGACACCCTCCTCCCTTCATCAAAGCAAAACATTTTCAGTCAAATGTTTAATCGGTAGTAGTAAATGCATTATAGGCAACTTTTTAGCCCAAAATCTAAATATATATCCCTTTAATTCCCATTTAATGTAGACACTACACCCCCTTTAATGGAGACATTACATTTCTGTGTGGTTTGGGGTCTAAAACGGCGAGGTGGGGATGCATGGATAACGTGCGGAGTTCAACCGCTACTTGGACAAAGACAGGCAGGCCAATCTATCCATCCGCTGGTACCAAGTGGAGGATCCATAAACATTCCAGAATGTCTGGGGAACATTCTGTTTCATGACCCTTGCTTGTTTGCATGAGTGCGTTCCCCCTTCCCACCCCAGCCCCGGACCCTCTCCTCACAAAACCAACCACTCCACTTTGGCGAGAAACAATTCTCACGGCAGTGAATGTCCAGCAAAAACACACTTCTTCTATTACCAGTGGTTCGGAAAATGTACTCAAATATTTCAATGTTTTTAAAGATGCTGTGATTTTTGTACTTGTTCTATTTTTGCGAGTCTACAGAGATAATGTTGCTCCCCTAGGTGTGGTTATTATTTCAAATATTTTTATTGGTCTTTCCTAGAAAGCTGAAAGCCTTTGAGTTAAAAGGCCGAAAAAAACGAAATAACACCGTTTTAGTGACATCATAACCCTAGCCCCTCCCACATTATCGTACAACTGCTCGGGGCGGAGCTTAAGTTGAGGTGGGCGGTGCTAAGGTGAAAACTTTATATACTTGAAGAGGAATTTCCACCCATTTTGAAGATTTTGAAGTAGAAATGGAACCAAATGAACCCCAATGAACTCCATTTGGTTCCATTTTGTAAACTCTCAGAAAAAAAGGTGAAAAAAAATCATTAACACAGTGAAACACAACTTGATGATGTCATGAAGTTGTGTTTCACCATGTTTTCTAGAACATTTGTTTCTAGAAAACACAGAATGGGGGGGAACCTTTTTTATCATGTCCATACATCATCTCTGTTAAAGGTAGGGGAAGTGATTTGAAATTCATGGTGTAGTACCAGCCTGGTGCACTAGGGGCCCCCAAAAGTAGCTACACTATGTGAACCTGCTGCTCTCTCCTGATTGGAGGAGAATTGTGGTGACCTGGGGAAACTTTTATTAGCTCCTCTGCTATCGTGGGGGAGGGGGAAATCCATATGTGGTTTCCACACCTTATAATAGAGCATTTTAACAGAAAAAAAAAAATTGGGGGGTGATATCTGACAAAAGTGAAATCACTTCCCTACCTTTAATGATATATTAATGACATAGTAAAACATTGAAAATCAGTGGAAATTCCCCTTTAATGAACCGGTGGGAGTGACGCATGTAAACACTTTCTCTACACGTTTTTAAATCAATCTTATGATCATACTAGGAGGACCTATAGTATGATCATAAGTAATACCCCATGATCATGTTATAGGCGTGGAAAAACAAAAGTCACAGGACTCCATCTTTAAGTAAAAGTACAAGTGCACTTTGGAATTAGTTCCGTTACAAGTAAAAGTCCTGAAGCAGCAGCAGCAGCATCGTGACCCACTTCATCATAACCGCCTTGCCCCTGTGACCTCTGCAACAGCCCAGACAACATCCTCGTGTCCCGTTATGCAACTTATTTTCCTCCGCTGTAACAAGGGGTGCCCCCCCTTGTTACAGCATCAACAAGAGACTGGAAGGGGGGGGGGGGGGGGGGCTAATGCCACTCGCCGAAGATAACAAGGTCCAGAAACGAGCGGTAGTTGCATGGGAAGGCATGTTTTTGTAGCGGGGAGGGAGGAATGTTTTTCGACATGTTTTTCCATGTTAAGTCCCACACATCCCAAAAATATGTCCCACAAACCCCACGCCTGTTCCAAGACTGTTCTCTCTCCCTCTCTCTCTCTCTCCATGCATGGAGGCCTGGGAGCTGCTGCCGTTCGATAGCGATCACTCAACATTTTTACATAACTGTGTTTTTCTTTTCGTCATTAATCTGCTTATCTTCTGCGCTTGAGAAGGCGGGAGGGCCGTGCAAAACACGTCAGACGAGAAAACGTTTTTTTTTTTTTTTTTTTTTCATGGAACGGTTTTGAGGGCAGATGTGAGAGAGTCGTTGCGCAACCAACGTGGTGTCGCGCTTACATAAGGAGGTCACGAGAGCTCATCATCATCATTAGTCCGTGAGACATGTTCTTGAGAACATCTCGCATGTCAACCGCTAGTCCAGTCTCCCCGCTGCACAGCAGGGAAAAAACACACAGCTCAGCAAAAACGGGAGTTTCACCCATTTTCAACCTTTTACCATTAATATAAGATGTTGTGGACATGATGAAAAGTTCCCCCATTCTGTGTTTCTTAGAAATGGAGGTCTGAAAAAAAAATCATTAACACAACTTGACGTCATCAGGTTTTGTTTCACCATGTTAATGAATTTAGGACACCTTTTTTCGGAGCGGGTCCAGTTGGTTCCATTTCTCAGGAAAAAAGGTGGTATTGTATTTTTTATGTTAAAGGGTAATTCCACCCATTTAACAGTTTTTTTGCCCTTGCAGTAGAGCTAAGTCTTTCTTATCATTAAAATAGTTATGACCGATGCCTCTTAGGTTGATCTACGTCTCTCGTCGTCACTTACCGTCGCTGGTTTGATACGATCCCATTGATAACAGCAGCGAGCAGCGACCGCATATTCCGCATATTCCGCATATTCCGCATATTCCGCATATTCATATATATTAGATATGAAAAAAATATGAAAAAGGGCTGGCACGGGGTGTGTTTAAGATAAACTTGATGATGACATCACGTTGTGTTCCATCATGTTAACGATTTTTTTTTTCCAGACCTCCATTTCTAGGAAACACAGAGTGAAGTTATTTTGTCATGCCCACACAACATCTTGTAAGGTATATTAATGGCATGGTAAAATGTTGATTCAGGTAGTAATCATTGCTCTATAAACTAGAACACTGCTTCTCAAAGCTAAATGATAGTGTGGAACCAAATGGACCCTTATGGGTCTGTAACTCTGAGAGTTACAAATGGACCCTTGTGGGTCCGTTCGGTTTCATGTTTACACTACAAGAGTTAAAATTTTTGAATTAGCCCAAGTCTAGACAACTAGAGAATGTAGAAGATTAATGGTCAAATTGGTCATCTATGTTTGCCTGTTATTGGGGACAAATGCAAAAATAAATCTTTAGCTTTTGGGATCTGTGGAGCTAAGATGTCGTTCAAATGGTGGTCCGTGGCTCACATGCTGAAGGAAATAGTGGGCCCTTGGCGCCAAAAAAGGTTGAAAACCACTAGACTAGAGGGTCCATGTACAACCGGATAAACCCTGTGAAAACTGTGACCTATCTCTGGTACGATCTTTCAAACAACGGTGGGTTAGGTCAGGGGTTTTCAACAGGTGGTCCAGGGACCACCAGTGGTCCTTAAGAGGGTGCCAGGTGGTCCCCAGGTCCAAATGATGGAAAGTTGGTTAACCAGATGTAACTCTTGAGATGTAAAAATTTTCACACCCTCAAGAGTTAAAATATTCATCTGAATAAGCACCATTTAATTAAGAAGTCTACACGGTTTTGTTTTGCAAAATCCAGGAGCCTGGAATTGTGAACAAAAACCAAAATAATTCAGTCATCAAATGGTGGTCCGTGGCTCAAATAAACGGTGGTCCCTGGTGTCAAAAAAAGGTTGAAAACCCCTGGGTTAGGTGGTATTCTCCTCACCTTCTCTCTACTGCTGTTGGCCGTGAGCGACCGCTGCGTGGCCCCGCGCAGGGACGTTCTGTAGTTGTAGAAGTTGCTGGAAGGATCCATCTGGTGCTACAAAAAAGAAACGAGAGAGAAGATGAGAATGGTTGAATAATATTGCCATCGATCTGAAGCTCCGCGTATAGCTTCACATCCTCAGAGAGAGAGAGAGAGAGGGGGGGTACAACAAAGAACGTTTGGATTGGATCTATCGCGTTATAAACTATGCATGCGGCGGATTCATATGGGAGTCATGAATATTCATACACAGCCTATACCACGAACGGTATCATTAGGAGTCATCTGACAGGCACCCAAGCTCCGTTTCTAACCCCCCAGCGGGCCACACACGCGCACACACACTCACAGAGCTGTGTGAATGAAATTACAAGCGATGCCTTTAGCTGAACCCATTGTGGTTTGCGAATGTTAAGCGAGAGGATTAATGCCTTCGTGTACATAAAGAAGACTATTGCCAAATTTATATACTGTACATCTCAGCTGCACATAACCGGCTCAGTGGCCTTGTGGTTAGAGCGTCCGCCCCTGAGACCGGGAGGCAGGGGTTTGATAACCGACCATGTCATCCAATGCCACTCAGCATCAAGGGTTGGATTGGGGGTAAGTCTCTTCGACGTACTAGAGTTATGTCCAGGGTGTGTACTGGACATAATTCCAGAAAAAAAAAAGGAGGAGCCGAAAGTCGCGTCCAATTAGCCCTTCGCAACGCTACCTCGCCAATCCGTTCTCGTCAAATAGGCACGCTAGCAGCGGAGGAGCAGAAAACTAGCCATAGCCCATAGGTATACAGATACAATCGTCCGAAAATTGCCAATACTTAGCAGTATTAGCATTAATTAGCAGCATCAACAATACTAAGCATTAGCATTAAATTCGACTTTGGCCAAATCAGAGGCACCACTGTTCAATTCAAACGCCTAGGAAAAGCCTGAAAACGCCACAAGAAACGACGGTGGCATAGAGAGAGAGAGAGAGAAAGAGAGTCGGCAGGAGTCGGCCCATCATCAGCTGTATCAACGTTAGATCTGGGCCTCCTGTGATCTCCAGACTCGAGGGGCTGGTGGGCTGTTGCATGTGTTGGATGTATACGGTACGTGACGGGAGAGGGCTATACGGTACGTGACGGGAGAGGAGAGGCCCAGCCTGGTTGGGGCTTTGCACTTCCACAGGTGCTGCTGGAGTTGTGTTTGATCCTAGAACTCCCACGGGTGTGGTTTCAACCATCTGCGCTAATAGCAGCCCTCGGGACGCCTGGCTCCTCCCCCCAACCCCGCACTACCACCACCACCACCACATCACACTGTACAGTGGTGAAGCGCTAACAGAGTACTCATGTGCATACTGTACGCACGTACATACACCCACACACGTACACACACACTTTGAGGACCGTCAAAAAAACTCTGCGTTTGTGCGTTGCCAGATGCTTACCTCTAAGATGTCGAACTTGGCCGTTTTGACTTTGGCCCAGGTCTTCTTTAGCCGAGACACAGGACTCATGTTCATCCCGGCTGCGGAGAAGAGAGACATGAAAAGCATTTACATTTCGTCTTACCAAAAAGGTTAAACAAACACTTTGGACCCGAACAAAATGAATAGAAACCAG
Organism: Benthosema pterotum; assembly: GCA_039105355.1. Lineage (NCBI taxonomy): Eukaryota > Metazoa > Chordata > Actinopteri > Myctophiformes > Myctophidae > Benthosema > Benthosema pterotum. Next base: position 48,835,690 of record CM076972.1, on the reverse strand, counting down.
CATTTCACAGTCAGGCCAACAGGCTCTCTCTAGAAGAGGTAAATAAAATAATCACATTTCCGATACCGCCTATAGACAGACGCCCAATTTTCTTCTTGCTATTACTGGGCTGCTTTCTTCTGCGGCGCCGAAATTGACGTTTTCAAATGTCCTCCTTCCGTATAATGTGTCCATTATGCTCTATGCGCCTTGACTGTCTGAATGCTTTTTTGTTGAATTGCTTGTATTGAAATATAAAATGAAATGCATTTGCCTGGCCTCGCTGTTCTTTGTTCCATCGTTAATATGACCTTTAAATTGACACACGGGTGAACGTAGCATGTGTCTCGTCCAAACCCTTCCCCCCACCACCGCCACACCCTGTCACTGTTTGTCAGAAACAGCAGTGAGGTTGAGGCCAGAGGGAACAATGGAGCCAACCACTTTTAAAAAACCTTTTAAAAGGGGAACTCCACCCATTTTCAACATTTTAATTATGTCATTAATATACCTTAGAGATGTTGTGTGGTGATGATAAAAAGTTCCCCCAATTCTGTATTTCCTAAAAATGGATGTCAGAGGAAATCATTAACATGGTGAAATACATCTGATGACATCACCAAGATGTATTTCACCATGTTAATGATTTTTCTTTCAGACCCCTTTTTCCTGAGAGGGTACAAATGGAACCAAATGGACCCGCTAGGGTCCATTTGGTTCACATTTGTACCCTCTCAGGAAAAAATTGAAAATGGGTGGAATTCCAATTTAAAATGTTATTAGTAAGAAATGACCCAGGCATGGGTCATGGGGGGGCAATGCCCCCCTAAATGCCCTGACGGCCCCACCAAACGCAAATTTCAAAGATATTTCAAATTAAAGTGCTTATAACTAAAATGATTTCAAACACTACTACTGCTACTAACCAACTAAAAGTGTGGCACCACTAAACCAACAGCATTTCATCATTGAAAACAGAAAACTCTCTGAGTCAGACCTTTAGCTTTATGCATGCTGCGTTTCTGTTGCAACTTCGAAAACAACTGATGTTATGATTGATGCTTTACTTGCCTAATAAAAGTCCGGTAACCGAAAATGGTATGGGTGCGACTTCATTGAGGCGAGGAAGCTGCCCCCGTACCATTTTCGCCTGCCCGCTCCATTGGGAAATGTTACATCCGGGCTTGAAATGACCTGTTCTTGGAGCCCTATTCCCCCAAATCTATGGCAAATCCCTCTTTTACAAAAAAATAGTTCATCAACCAGCTAGCGTTGCGAGCTATGTGTTGCGTCGCACAGTGTTGTCTTTGTCGACTAAGACCAAGTCAAATAAGGTTTTTGATATTTAGTCGACTAAGACTAAAGATTAAGTCAACTAGGGTTTTTGAGATTCAGTCGACTAAGACTAGACTAACAAAAAAAAGTCAGGAGACTAAATGGGCCTAAAAGACTAAGGGCTCCATTTTCGTTACATGCTAAACCTCTCATCCCAAACCCCTTATCACTTTTTTACTATTTTTAAAAAACTTTTGGGAATAGTTCAATGTGCCAATCTATTGACACGTTGTGAGCTTGTAGACTGGCCATTTGAACTACTGAAAAATGTTTTTTTTAAATAGTTTAAAAAGGCAAAGAAGTTAGGGATAAGGGGTTTAGCGGTGACGAAAATCTAGGCCTAAATGTGCGTTGTTAAAAAGACAGACTAAAGCAAAATATCTTCAAAAACAACAACAACAACAACAACGCTGGGGCTAGGCCACGTGTCCTTGTGACCTTGCAGATCTGCAAGTATTTTTGACACATCTTTCCCCCAGAGTACGTCGTAGCACACAAACAAAACGCCTAGCTTTCTCCTTCCCTCCCAAACCGCTGCTTCCCATATGCGCCGTTGACGCCGGTAGCAGCAGAACTTTACTCCGCAAAACACAAACACACGTCGCACACACACACACACACACACACCACACACACACACACACACACACAGTCACACATCCCACCGCGCAAGTAAACAACAAATGGCAAAAGATTCTGCTCGCTCCGCAGAATGGCCAGCCAGCAGAACGCAGACCCGGTGAACCGCGGCGGACCCCTTTTTTTCCCAAAATGTTTCCCCTCGCTGTGTGTTTTTTAGCCACACAGACACACACACCGTTCTGCACGACTTACAGACAGTCGTACACAGTTTTACTTTTTTTTTTAAGTCTGACAGAGGATGTGGGAGACTTACTTTTCTCACCACTAAAGAAATACTTGTGGGGTAGAGGAGGTCTATATAGGGACACCATCTGAGCAGCCGTCTGCTGGGGACACGCTGAAAAAAAGAATGTCCATCCCAAGAGGCAGGGGAAGCCGCCGCTTGGGGTTGAGGGTTTGATTCCATGGTGCTCTATTTTCATGCACCCCTTATGGGATTTCGACCCCTCAATGTCAGTTTTTTCGGAAAATCAGCCACTCGCAACACGAACATTTTAGGGTTAAGGTTAGAGGGCAAGAATGGTCAAATCTCCAGAAACGCGATTTTTACGTCATCGTACATCTGGGTTTCAGAGATCTGGCGCTTTCAAAAAGGACACATGCGTAGAAGACGGCATACGTAATCCACAAGTTCGGCACCAAATGTTGCACTTTCGACTCTTGGGAATTACGAACAGACAAATGAACTAAGACAAACAATCTTTGGCGCCTGAATTTCCTCATCCCGTGGGGGTCAATAAAAATTAAAAAAATAAAAAAATAAATAAAAACGTCTCGAGCCATCTTATCATCATCCATGAGTAGCTAATGCAACCACCCTGCGAGGGAGGGTACGCCTGAGCATGTCATTCGGAGAACGGAGCGGGCAGGGAGGTCAGGCGTAATGGGGACACAGGAGGCATCTTTCCCATCATCTGCATCGCTTCCAAACTTTAATCATCACTGCACTGATGATGATGATGATGTGGCTCCCACATCGCTTCCCCAGAGCGGGCCTCCCCTCCCCTCCTTTGCCTCTGTGTAGTTGTGTGTGTGTGTGTGTGTGTGTGTGTGTCTGCCCCTAGGGACAACCGCGGGCACAAAAAGGGGGAAAAAAAGGGGACAGCTGGCACTCCGATGTAGTCATCCTCCAGCCCTCCGTCACATGAACAAATCCCTCCTTTTCAGGACCCCCACACCCCACCCCCCAACACTTACTGAAAACGCTCACTATCGGTCTTTAATGGCAACCCACCCCACCTCCCCCTTCCTCCTCCTCCTCCTCCTCCTCCCTCCAACTCTCCCTCTCTCTCTCTGACCACAGATGACCATCTGCCCATGCAGCAGGCCTGGTTGAGTTTGTTGTTTGTTGTCCATTCCCTTCCCGGCGGCTGCCCCTCCCCCCCAGTGCCGTTTGTGTGTGTGTGTGTGTGTGTGGTGTGTGTGTGTGTGTTTGTGTGTGTGTGTGTGTGTGTGTGGTGTGTGTGGTGTGTGTGTGTGTGTGTGTGTGTGTGTGTGTGTGTGTGTGTCAGGGTGGATCTAGGCGTGGGAATTTGGGGGGGGGGCAAAACAACCCAAATTTCAAAAGATATTTTAAACTAAAGTGCTTATAAGTAAAATGATTTGAAACACTACACTGCACTACAATTGCTTACTTGCCTAACACCTGAGTCCTGTAACCAAAAATGGTATGGGTGCGGCTTCATCCCCCCCCATTGGGGAATGTTAAATCCGCCCTTGGTGTGTGTGTGTGTGTTTGTGTGTGTGTGTGTGTGTGTGTGTGTGAGAGAGAGAGAGAGCCTGAGCAGATGCACTGTTCTCTCCAGCCACTTAATTTAGACCACGCTCGGACATCTCCCGATTGAATCCCCTCAGCAGGCATGAAAACACCCCCCCCCCCACCGACTGTAGAGTGTGTGCATGTACACATATTGTCACCGGGGGGACTGGAGTGTTTTCCAAGTGTTTAACCCAAGTCCAACCAAACAAAACAAGCAAACAGAAAGCGTTAAACAATATTGTTAACGGCTGTCCCACTCACTGATGATGGCCATGAGGGAATTGAAGTTTCCGATGTTGAAGCACTCGCGGGCCACGTCGATGTAGAACTCCATGACTCGGGCTCTGTGTTTCTTCTTGACGGGCTATTGAGGGGGCGGAAAACAAAGAATCGTTGAATAAACCGTTAATTCCCATCAGTGTAAAATGTGGATATACAGGTGCACTGGATCTAGTCTAAAAAAAATATATGCGTCATGCAAAGAACGGTACGTCACTTTTTTTTGATGAGGCTGTAGTTAGAAGATTTGACTCTTTTTTTTACTAATAATATTTGCTAGGTAATAGGAAGGCTCGGCCCAAATAACACTCGGTCCTGAGTGTAGACAGAGTTATGCTGTCGCAAACTCCGTTCACTTCATGGGATCAGTCCAATGGCGGCTCTATAAAGTCGTATTTCACCATGTTAATATTTTTTCTTTTAGGTCCTTTTTTTCTGAAAAAAGGACCTAAGCAAATGTGACCTGAACAAATGGACCGGCTATTGGAACCAAATGGATCGCTAGGGTCCATTTATACACTCTTAGGAAAATATTGGAAATGTCCCTCTTTTTGCCCCTCTTTCAGGCAGCAACAGCCCTCCCGAGAGCTGCAGTTTTCTGACCCCTCAATGTCGCAACATTCCGGCTGGTCCGAGTGTTATTTGGGCCGAGCCTTCCTGTTACCATACATTTTCATGATTGGCTGCCTCTAATCCAATGGGAGCCGGTTATATACCCATAAAACCCCACAGTCTCGAACGGCAATAAAAGAGCCAAACTCGCTGAGTCGGGCTTGTTTAAGCTATTGTTTTTGAAACATTATTTAAAAAGGGTGTTGGGTTATTGTTTTTAGCAGCTCACCATGCAGATCTCTGTAGCCACCAGGAAGCTCAGTCTGTTGAACCAGTCCACGTACGCCTCCAGGTTACTGGCCTTCTTGTGATCGCTGAAGCAACTCTGGTAAAAGAAACACGCTTTGCCGTTAAATGCAAAACCCCACAATGTATTGTCCATGCTGAAATTACAGCGCCTAACAGTCATAGCCTGGCTAAAGTCAGGTCAAATCAGCTGTTGGTGTGGAGTAGCTCAATTATATACTGTTATACACCCATTTCCTACTCCAAAGAACTGGGGTGGCCAATCAAGGCCCAGTATTCAAATACGTTTGCATACTGTGTCCCCGATTTTCTGGAGCAGGAAATGGGTGTACAAATGAGCTATAGTCCAGCTTTTTTCAGACGCCCCCTATAGCGCCAAAATTAGTGAAAAGCTCCTGGCAGAAAAGTTGGGGCGAAATTGATAGAGATGAAACCCTCATTTTTCCTCTTATGACAGTGGTTTTCAACTAGTGAGTGAGGCTAAATGATGGACAGTTGGTTAACCAGATGTAACTCTTTGAGAGCATAAAAAGGAAACCAAATGGACCCGCAAGAATGTTGATGATTAATAGTCTTTCTGATCTGTGTGTACACGCACACACACGCACACACGCACACGCACGCTCACACGCACACACAATCTTTAGAGTATATACATATTCTTTTTTTTTTGGGGCAATTGGCAACACTGGTCAGGGTCCGGCTTACTGATGCTGACATCATCCCCATGGAATGGAATGCGTTTTGCTTTCGCGCGCCGGACAAACGTCCCCCTAAACAACAAAGCACTAGAACTAGAGCCCCCGTGTGTCTTTGTGGGGTAGAAGTGGCCGTTCGCTTGTGAGACCATAAAGCCACCGATGGTGATGGTGGTGATGATGGCTTCACAGGGAGTGCAATTCACACAATGAATGAACGAACGAACGTCCCAGTCAGTCCGGTCCCCTTTGTGTCCGTTCTAATTCCTTGCATTCCTGCGGCCTGACGCCACTCTATCTCTCTACCTACCCCCCATTACAAGCAGTGTGTACGCGCCATGCGCTCACCTCTCGACCCAACCCCCCATGTCTCTCTCTCTCTCTGTATATCTCTCTGTGTATCTCTCTGTCTCTCTCCCTCACACTCACTCTCACTATCTCTCTCATCATCTAAATGGTGATTATGGAGTGCATGGCCAAATATGGATTCTGTGACCCACTCACTCACTTTTCTGCCTGGCTTTCATAGTACCGTATTGTCCCGAATATAAGACGACCCTGGTTATAAGACAGCCCCAATTTGTCAAGGCTCATTCGTGTAAAACAAGCCTTGTATGTCAAATAACATAGTCCCCAAATATAAGACAGCTATTTATTAAGGATATTTCCATTGAAAAAACAACAACAAAAAACACAGTCTTACATTCAAGCCAACAGGGCATGGCTTGCTGCTTTCACAATCAGCTTTTTCCAGCGTCCATTTTCACAAATTAATGAATCCCGTTACGAATCTTAGCCTGATCTACATGATCTGCGACATTCTGTGACAATCGGGTCAAATTTCAGAGTGTAATAAATTCCAGGGAGAGCAATCATTCCGTGCCAAATTAAAAAGCCATCCACCTAAACCCTGAACTAAAAAAAAAAAAAAAAAAAAAAACTGTTAAAACCCCAAAACCCAGAATCTTTTCTTTATGATCGTAAATCCAATTCTGAAAATCTGCTTTTTTTAAATCCGGTTCTCCATTTTGGCCCTCTCATGAATAGTAAGTACACACACACCAGGGACTGATGTAACATGTCCCACTTGGGGGGGCAAGAGAACATGTTGGAGGGGCAAGAGAAAATGGTGTGGGTGTGGCTTCATCGCCTGTGACGCTTCGTGCCACGGGTGATGAAGCCAGACCCGTACCATTTTCAGTTACAGGTTTTTTATTAGTCAAGTAAAGGATCAATAATAACTTGAGTTGTTGTTGAAGTTGCAACAGACACGCATCATGCATAAAGCTAAAGGTCTGACCCAGAGAGTTTTCTGTTTTTAACAATGAAATGCTGTTGGTTTAGTGGTGACACAGCTGTAGCTAGTTACTAGCAGTAGTAGTGTTTCAAATCATTTTAAATATAGGCACTTAATTTGAAATACATTTGAAATGTGGGTCGTTTGCATGCCATTATGTTTGGTGGGGCAGTCAGGTCATTTAGGGGGGCATGCCCCCCCCCCCCCCCCCCCCCCCCCCCCCCCACCCCCCCCCACCGTGCCCATGCCTAGATCTGCCCCTGACACACACACACACACACACACACACACACCACACACACAACACACGCACAAAAGCACGCGCCTTTGGATCGTAGTGGGATTTAATGGGTGGGGGGTGGGGCCGGGAGGAAGCAAAGTGGCCCAAGGCACAAAAGACCCCCCCTTTACAAAAAATAAAATAACAAACCTTGTTGCCGAGCAGCACACACAGACATACACATGCGCGCACACACACACACACACACACACACACACACACACACACACACACGCATGCACGCACGCACGCACGCACGCACGCACAGCTGCTCAACTGGTTGCTAGGAGATAAGGCCTGCTGCAGAGGAAATGGCTACTCGACGTGTGTGTGTCTGGGATGGATTGACTGTCTTCTATAAAAAAAAGAAAAAAACAAACAGTGTCCTTACATTGACCCACATGAGACTATATAATATAGCTGCTCTGGCCTAGAACTGTCTAGAGAGGATATTCGGGACATCCTCCACCTCCTCCCCCAAAAAAAACCCTCTAGACGTCAGCTTTGAGGGCAGCAGGCCAGGCAGACACCGAGCAGCCTTCGCACGACAAGACTTGAAGCCCACGTATAGGCGGTGTCCAGAGAAAAAAAATCACTTTGGTTTTTGGTTTGTGTGTGTCTGGCTGCCTGTCTGTCAGACGTGCATTTTCGATGGTGCAAGGAGCACCTCAAGATGAAAATACGTTAGTTTAAAACAAAAAAGAAATGAAACCCGTTTTCAATTCTCTGTAATATAACGAACAGGCCGCTTCGAGGAAGCAATCTGATTGGTCTTCTAGCCGTGCCTTAATCAAGCTTAAAGGAACGCCTAATCAATCAAAACATGGAATTCAGCTGCTTTGCTCTCCTCCTGGGTGACATGGGCTAGTGAGCCTCTTAGGACATTTGTGGACCAAGTGGCTACAGTCAGTATGTGAAAATGTACTGCATTTATCTTCGTTTTGTTCAAGGGTGTCATTTGCAGTTACGGCATGCCTTAAATGTCGCAGTTGCATCATTAGGGCATGCCTTAATGAAGACAAAAACAAAATGAAAAAAAAAAAAAAAACTCTTTAGTTGACGTTACCTTATCGTTGTCCAGCGGGTCTTTCTGGACAAAGGCTTGGACGAATTCCTCAGGCCCCGATGTAGCCGAGTCGCTCCTGCGGGGCAGGAAAGACATACCGGGTTTGTGCACGCCATGTTTCAGTACAATTTTGAGCTTTTTTTCTTTTTAAATTACTTATTTACTTACTTATTACTTATTTGACGCTTTAAATGCATCATTCTAGGTTCAAAAATGGCTTTTACAGCTTTAGGCATTTTGAGGTGAAAAAAATGGTGCCCCTAGTGGTCACAAAAAGTCGGAAAATGCAGGTTTGGCCGTGGAAAAAACATTATAAAAAAGTTGGGTTATGCGGTCAAAGTGTTAACATGTTCTCACCAGTTCTATGTGCGTGAGCTGCTGGGCCACGGTGAACGGGTCGTTGCAGGTGGCCAGCAGGTCGCGGTGGCCGGCCGAGGACCCGCCGGCCCCCTGGTGGGGCTTGGCCTTCACCGAGGCCAGGCGCTCGGCCGCCGCCGCGTTGATCTTCACCAGCGCCTCCTCGTACTGGCCCAGGACCGTCAACCGCCGCATCAGGCCCTGGCTCAGCTGGCCCACCGCCTTACGGTACACCTAGGAGGAGACAGGGAGGCAAAGGAGAGGCCATGTTAACCTCGTCTCGTCTAGATTTCTAGTTTCTGAATAACATAATATTCAAAGATTTGCACCACGTTTTCACGATTTTTCAAAAAATAGCAGAGATACAAGCTCATAGCGCGCCACTCGGTGGCACTCCATCAGGCGCCCCGACTGGCCAGGGGGAGGCAGTCTAGACACCAGGATTACTGCATGTTTTTGTGAGGGTATCTACCCTAGGGGACACGGTGAAGAACATGCAAAACTCCACACAGAAAGACCCTTTCACCGCCCCCGCCCTGGGTATGTATGTGCACTGATGACGCGGAGGAGCAGACACGCCACCAGCACCCCCACCTGCGTCCCTAGCAGGAATCGAACCCAGGACCTTAGCTATGGAAGTCTACGGTAGACTTTATCCAATTGTTAATCTAATTCCACAATAGCATTATAATTTTCCATATATCCGCAAGTTATTTGTGACGAAAAATGAAATTGAAATGCAATAATTCAATTTGAATTTGAATTTTCATATCATGTATGGGCATTCCATGACAATATTAAAATTTAAATGGAAAAGCTGTTTCACATTTCATTTTGAAAGACTTAAACTGATATACAGAGGACTTTATTGAAATGCAATAAGAAAAACAGCTGCCCCAGGGTATGGCATTTACATTTCAGTGTCAACAAGCTCTTTTTTGGACAATTTTCAAATGAAAATGTAATTTTCCATCAACTTGCAAATTAAAACGGCAATGGAATTTAACATTGCATTTGCAAAGACTTAAATTGATCTACAGAGGACATTATTGAAATGCAATAAGAAAAACAGCTGCCCCAGGCAATTGCATTTACATTTCAGTGTCTCCACGCTCTTTTTTGGACAATATGTAAATTATAGTGCATTTTCTAACAACTTGAAAGTTTAAATGACAATGGCATAAGACATTGCATTTGCAAAGTTTTAATACTGCAGCACTATGGACATTATGAAAATGCAAAAGGACAAACAGCGCCCCCCAGTCTATTCTGTTTTCATTTACATGTTGCAACGCAACGAAGAGGACAGAGCTTGGAATTGAAAATGGAATCTGTCAGTTCCTCTTATCAAGGCGGGCCTTGCGCATAGGCTCCGCCCCCTCCAGAGCACTCCGCTCTAAGCTCCCTGCTGCGGTCTGAGTTGGAGCGCTTGTCACTCGCATTAAAACCAGGACATGTTGCCTCGAATTTTCTCATATTTCTTATTAATATGTGTATATAAAATATAGCTAACTCGGCGAATCTCTTACGTTCATCAATATTGTTCATATAAAATATTTGGTTTGGACTTAAATATTACGATTATGAAGATAGATTTTGCCCGTGGAAACCCCATTCACTTCAATTGGATGAAATGTTGATGGAGATTTTACACTGAAATGAATATTTACTGATATAAATACATGGTTTGATAACCTACAAGTAGGCTGAAGTCATTTTCTGCAAGTCTTATGCCTCTCCATCCACGCCGTGTCTCTAAATCACTGTCTACTGCATCACACAGTCTACACGCCAAAGCAGGGGTTTTCAACCAGTGGTCTAGGGACTATCAGTGGTCCTTGAGAGGGTTCCAGGTGGTCCCCAGCTAAAGGAGGGTTAGATCTTTATTGAGTACGGGTCAATTTGGTATCATTTTAGGCTAAAATCTGCATTACTTAATTTCCAGAAATCTACACAATTAGAGAATGTTATTAGAACTGTTACTTATCAGGGCCGGATCTAGAGGGGGGGGCACCCAACTAAGTGTGCATCCTGCCCACCAATGAAAGGTAATATCAGTGGTTTTCAACCAGTGGTCTGGGGACCACTGCATGGTCCTTGAGAGAGTTCCAGGTGGTCCCCAGCTAAATGGTGGAAAGTTGGTTAACCAGATGTAACTCTTTGAGAATGTAAAAATGGAATGGATCCTTGCGGGTCCATTTGGTTTCATTTTTACACTCTCAAGAGTTAAAATATTCATATCATCTGAATTAGCCCAAGTCTACACAACTAGAGAATGCAGTAGATAATGTATTAATGATCATTTTGATCTTCCAGCCTGGAATTGTGGACAAAAGCAAAATAAATCTTTAGTTGGTGGTCCGTGGCTCAAATGCTGAGTCAATAGTGGGCCCTGGTGGAAAAAAAAGGTTGAAAACCACTGCCCACCCTAGTAGGCTTGGCCTGGCTAATTCCGGCCCTGATTGTTATTTGGATTATCATTTGACTGCCATCTCTCCTAAATACAGTATGATAATGTGGACAAAATTCTTTAGTTTTGATTTTTTTTTTTTTTTTTTTTTTTTTTTTTTTACAGGCTAAATCAAATGGTGGTCTGTGTCAAATACTGAATCAACAGTGGGCCCATATCAAAATGGTCATACTGCTGCTTTACTAAACAGTACTAAATTTAAATTGAAAGTTGCCACTCAAAAGAAAATATGAATTGTGTAATGGCAGATTATGGCACTCTGTTTGGAAAGAGAAAGTGCTTTTAAAAAACGGTGAATCTCAATGGAGAATTGCTCCATCACATACCGTAAGTGTGTGAGTCCTTTTCTTACTGACTGCCTGTGTGTGTGTGTGTGTGTGTGTGTGTGTGTGTGTGTGTGTGTGTGTGTGTGTGTGTGTGTGTGTGTGTGTGTGTGTGTGTGTGTGTGTGTGTGTGTGCGTGTGTGCGTGCGTGCGTGCGTGCGTGCGTGCGTGCGTGCGTGCGTGCGTGCGTGCGTGTGTGTGTGCGTGTGAGAGTGAGCGGGGAGGGGGGTCTGCAGTGCAAACGCATTCGCCTGACTCCTACACTCTCCCCTCTCTGTGTGTTTACTAATGGTTGCTATAGAAACCTTTAGCGGACACACGTGGGGATAGCCACGTGCGCTTTGTGTGTGTATGTCGTCTGGGTGCGCGCGCGTGCACGCACGTGTACGCGCGCGGCTTCATTGCACGCCGGTTTCATTTAGAGCGCAAATTGTTTCAATAAACTTTGTGTGAGTCCTTTGCTTACTGACTGCCTGTGTGTGTGTGTGTGTGTGTGTGTGTGTGTGTGTGTGTGTGTGTGTGTGTGTGTGTGTGTGTGTGTGTGTGTGTGTGTGTGTGTGTGTGTGTGTGTGTGTACATGTCATTACATCACATCACATCATTTTGGGTGTCTTTTGTTCTCTGACACAGATTTTTCCAAAATATGGGGAGCAAGGGTTCTGGCCCTCTTAGATGGCTGGCTGTAGAAAAGCCATTTGTCCAGGTGGGTCTGAGAAGATGTATATACAGTATAGATGTTATATTGTGTATATTGACGATTATAAAACTCTTATTCCATGGTTAACAAGGGCAAGGCTTAGTATTCTTTAAAGAATAAAATAAATTACCGCTCCTTCAGTCATCACTGATCAGGTTGCAGCTGGACCACAACTGGCCAACAACAGTGACCAAGGTACGGTCAAGAGTGACCAAGATTCGGTATACCTTTCGAGCAGGCTCAGCCAATGGAAACAGCCCAAGTAGCCTGCTTCAATAACAATACCTGTATCACTTAATGTTGATGCTTAACCACTTTGTTGGATAGAATAAAAAGTCTTGAAATTGTCATAAAAAGCATAGAAACAGGAGAACAAGGAATGCAGGTTGAATTGGATGAAATAAATGGAATAAAGACGTTTTTCAGGCGGCACAAGAGGTAAGAAAATTGTTTTCTCCCTTGCACATTATGTTTGTAAGATACTGTTTATATTATGCAGGCCCGGGGCACCGGGACTTTTCCCGGTGGACTGCGGCACCTAGTGGCCTGGACGGGGGTACGTTTTTCCCCGAAACGTCCAGGCCAGAGCAGCAGACAGGCCAGCCCAGGCCAGGCAAAGTAGTGTTTCTCCTTTCAAAAATAAAAGGATGTCCTACACCAACCAGGCCGGGCCAATTTCATTTATTTAATATTTATTATTGTATTTACTTAAGAAAAGTCCACGGCAGGCCAGTCCCAGCCAGAGTAGCCTAGTAAGTAGGCCTACCAGTGCAGCGTTTCCATGAGAGCGAGAGACTGCGCTACGCGGCTCCCAGCTGGTCTAGGGTCAGTGGGGGACACCTCCCTGCCTGTCGCTTGCCTTAGAACATAGACAGAGAGAGTTACGCAAACTCGGTTCACTTCATGGGGCCAGTCCAATGGAGGCTGTTGCGATTGATAAGATTGACAGAGTAAGTTATCAAAAAAGTAAACAACGCTGATCATTGATTTAATATAATGGATAAGAAAAAGAGGAAAGGTGGCGCTGAGAGGGACAAGAAAAAGTGCAACCACCATCAACAAGTAAGTAGTAGTAGTAAACACAACACACACTGCTGCGAAGTGAGAGGATACTATATTAAAACCAATGGAAAATTGTTTTTTCGGGGACATATGTTCAGTAAAAGTTTCCCTTTCCCTTTAAACCAACGTTTAATTCTACACTAGATTATATCACGGACCCCTAAAACAGTACTGTTGGCCTACACGAGGAGAAAGCTCATGGCAAATGAATGCCTTGTGCGTAAAGCCGCGGACCATATCTCTCCACAGAGAGCCTCCCTCTCTGTCTGTCTGGATCTCTCTCCCTTACGTTCTCGTGAGTGTTAATAATAAATTGATAGCCTAACTGGTCAATACGCCAGTCATGGCGTATGAATTGGAATGGAGTCAGGCGAATGCGTTTGCACTGCAGACCCCCCTCCCCGCTCACTCACTCACGCACGCACGCACGCACGCACGCACGCACGCACGCACGCACGCACGCGCGCGCGCGCACACACACACACACACACACACACACACACACACACACACACACACACACACACCACACACACACACACACACACACACACACACACACACACACACACACACACACACACACACACACACACACACACACACACACACACACACACACACACACACACACACACACACCACACACACACACACACACACACACACACACACACACCACACACACACACACACACAGGCAGTCAGTAAGAAAAGGACTCACACACTTACGGTATGTGATGGAGCAATTCTCCATTGAGATTCACCGTTTTTAAAAGCACTTTCTCTTTCCAAACAGAGTGCCATAATCTGCCATTACACAATTCATATTTTCTTTTGAGTGGCAACTTTCAATTTAAATTTAGTACTGTTTAGTAAAGCAGCAGTATGACCATTTTGATATGGGCCCACTGTTGATTCAGTATTTGACACAGACCACCATTTGATTTAGCCTGTAAAAAAAAAAAAAAAAAAAAATCAAAACTAAAGAATTTTGTCCACATTATCATACTGTATTTAGGAAAGATGGCAGTCAAATGATAATCCAAATAACAATCAGGGCCGGAATTAGCCAGCCCGAGCCTAAAGGGTGGGCAGTGGTTTTCAACCTTTTTTTTCCACCAGGGCCCACTATTGATTCAGGGAGCGGTCCTATGTTCCCCGGGTTCTATGTTCCCCGGGTTCTATGTTCCCCGTTTTTTGTATGGACCGGGGAACATAGGACCCTTGAAAAGGGTAGAACCCTTTTCTTTAAAAAGGGCCCTATGTTCCCCGCCTGGTATCGTAACATGGAACAAGACGGGAATGTTTTTGTGCGTGACTATTTCTTGCCTTACTAGGCGTAAGGACAGTGTTGACAATTCTTGCGCGCAACACTATCTCACACACACACACACACACACACACACACACACACACACACACACACACACACACACACACACACACACACACACACACACACACACACACACACACACACACACACACACACTTGTAGATCTGTGTGCTTGTAGATTGGCTATTTTTCGAGGAAGTTAGCGGCACCAATAAATGATACCCTCATTTCTCTCTCGCACAGACGAGCGCGCTTTTTTGGCAATATATATGATTAAAGTTTTAAATCGATCAGGCTCTCAAACTCCTGTGCGTAATGCGCGTCTTGCTGCGTCTCCATGGCGCACGCCAGAGGCAACTGCACAACTATACATGTTTCTATAACCAAATTCGTTTTGCAGGCATTATGTGGTCAATGGCCAGGATGGGCACCTTATATAGAACTTAATGCAGTGAAGGGAATATTAATGACGTAGAGTTTAATGACGATCAAGGCCAGCCAGGCCCGCAACATCATTAGGGCACAGAAAGACCACAAACCCGACGTTTGAAAAACTATCCTTTTCTCACGATGACATCTTCACAGAAACATATCAAACAAATAGAACGTTACAATACATTGTAAGGATTATGCATAATCACATTTGTTTAGGTTTGCCGTATTATTATTTAAATTCTATGATGAAATGCGGCGGCATCTCCACGTGGATATGAGAAGATCACGATGATCAACACATACAGCACAGCTGCGCCCCGAGGAGAGAAATAAAAGGCGAGGGATCGGATTATTTTTCGGGACATTTCATTCATTAATGTGAGTCCAAAATAAATACCGTAATGACTCGTCAAGACTCCACAGGCAACACATACATAGCCTACATATTAAAATCACACTGATCTCATGCAAAAATAATAACAAGATGTAATATGAACAATGTCACATTATGTACTGATTGGTTATTTCCCTCAATACTGGCTGGTGAAAGCTTCTGTCTGTACTTGCCTCCATAGCTCTCCATAGCGTTCGTTCCTGTATTTTATACAATGTTTAATGCACAATTCAAACTTGAATTAATAATCGGGACTGGAGAGGGAGCGAGGAGAGGAGAGGATCGAGGGAAGGAACGTCGCGGACACAGAGCCATAGATACTTTTTTTCAAGACTGGAGCACCTCAACCATAACTGACCTGCCTTTTGCAAATTCAGAATCAACAATGATAAAATTTGGGATTATTGAGGAATAAATCGGGAGAAACTGTATGCGTATATTTGGATTGAGCGGGGAACATAGAACCCTTTTTTGAAAAGAGGGTCCTATGTTCCCCTACTTGGATTGAGCGGGGAACATAGAACCCTTTTTTGAAAAGAGGGTCCTATGTTCCCCGATACGGGGAACATCGGACCCGGGGAACATAGGACCCGGGGAACATAGGGATGACCCCTTGATTCAGCATTTGAGCCACGGACCACCAACTAAAGATTTATTTTGCTTTTGTCCACAATTCCAGGCTGGAAGATCAAAATGATCATTAATACATTATCTACTGCATTCTCTAGTTGTGTAGACTTGGGCTAATTCAGATGATATGAATATTTTAACTCTTGAGAGTGTAAAAATGAAACCAAATGGACCCGCAAGGATCCATTCCATTTTTACATTCTCAAAGAGTTACATCTGGTTAACCAACTTTCCACCATTTAGCTGGGGACCACCTGGAACTCTCTCAAGGACCATGCAGTGGTCCCCAGACCACTGGTTGAAAACCACTGATATTACCTTTCATTGGGTGGGCAGGATGCACACTTAGTTGGGTGCCCCCCCTCTAGATCCGGCCCTGATAAGTAACAGTTCTAATAACATTCTCTAATTGTGTAGATTTCTGGAAATTAAGTAATGCAGATTTTAGCCTAAAATGATACCAAATTGACCCGTACTCAATAAAGATCTAACCCTCCTTTAGCTGGGGACCACCTGGAACCCTCTCAAGGACCACTGATAGTCTCTAGACCACTGGTTGAAAACCCCTGCTTTGGCGTGTAGACTGTGTGATGCAGTAGACAGTGATTTAGAGACACGGCGTGGATGGAGAGGCATAAGACTTGCAGAAAATGACTTCAGCCTACTTGTAGGTTATCAAACCATGTATTTATATCAGTAAATATTCATTTCAGTGTAAAATCTCCATCAACATTTCATCCAATTGAAGTGAATGGGGTTTCCACGGGCAAAATCTATCTTCATAATCGTAATATTTAAGTCCAAACCAAATATTTTATATGAACAATATTGATGAACGTAAGAGATTCGCCGAGTTAGCTATATTTTATATACACATATTAATAAGAAATATGAGAAAATTCGAGGCAACATGTCCTGGTTTTAATGCGAGTGACAAGCGCTCCAACTCAGACCGCAGCAGGGAGCTTAGAGCGGAGTGCTCTGGAGGGGGCGGAGCCTATGCGCAAGGCCCGCCTTGATAAGAGGAACTGACAGATTCCATTTTCAATTCCAAGCTCTGTCCTCTTCGTTGCGTTGCAACATGTAAATGAAAACAGAATAGACTGGGGGGCGCTGTTTGTCCTTTTGCATTTTCATAATGTCCATAGTGCTGCAGTATTAAAACTTTGCAAATGCAATGTCTTATGCCATTGTCATTTAAACTTTCAAGTTGTTAGAAAATGCACTATAATTTACATATTGTCCAAAAAAGAGCGTGGAGACACTGAAATGTAAATGCAATTGCCTGGGGCAGCTGTTTTTCTTATTGCATTTCAATAATGTCCTCTGTAGATCAATTTAAGTCTTTGCAAATGCAATGTTTTATGCCATTGTCATTTAAACTTTCAAGTTGTTAGAAAATGCACTATAATTTACATATTGTCCAAAAAAGAGCGTGGAGACACTGAAATGTAAATGCAATTGCCTGGGGCAGCTGTTTTTATTATTGCATTTCAATAAAGTCCTCTGTATATCAGTTTAAGTCTTTCAAAATGAAATGTGAAACAGCTTTTCCATTTAAATTTTAATATTGTCATGGAATGCCCATACATGATATGAAAATTCAAATTCAAATTGAATTATTGCATTTCAATTTCATTTTTGTCCCAAATAACTCGTGCATACATGGAAAATTATAATGCTATTGTGGAATTACATTAACAATTGGATAAAGTACACCGTATGCTTCCATACTTAGCTGTGAAGCGACAACACTAACCCCTGTGCCACCATGCCACCGGAATTCTTCTTTACACTTAAAGAGGGGGTGCCGTGATTTTTGTATTTTTTTCAATTTTGTACATGTTTAAGAGGTGACAGTTTGTAAATAAACCCCTTGGTGTGTTTTTTATGTGCAATGATGTCTTCCCTTTGTATTTAGGGTTTCTTCCTGGGGGCTGAACCTTTCCAGTCAAACATGCCAATGAAAAAAAAAACTGCAATATAGTGACATCATGTGCTCAGCCCCTCCCCTAACTCCTCCCCCTTTATCATGCAACTAAGGTGTGGGTGTGGCTTCAGTTCAGGTGGATCTCCACCCATCACCACCCACCAGGCAAACCAGGCATACTTAATGAACTGGTAGGGGGGAATCATAAAAATGACAGTTTAACAAACAATGTACACTTTTTGGGGAAATAAATCTTACTTTTCATATAACATTAATACCTGATGATCATGTTTTAGGATAGAAAAAATCATGGTACTCCATCTTTAAAGGAATTCTCCTTAAAGTGTCTTGCTCAGGAACACATAGCCACTAACTCTGTGGGGAGCTCGAGTTTGAACCGGCAACCTTGTGGTTAACCATCCAGCCCACGCCGGCCCTGTGATGCGATATTGACAAAGTTAACAAAGTTAATTCTGAGCTACTTTACTATATGTGCTAGATATAGAGCGATACTAATCTCTCGCCTCGGCGCGTTATGCAACGCGACCTTTTGCGTGTTCCTCGACAAAGCTTCCTCTTGCTGCTGCTGCCTGTGTGACTGAGGAGCGTGGTGATGGAGCGATGTGTTCTGCAGCGTTACGCAAGGCCCCACAGCCCCTCTCTCTCTCTCTCTCTCTCTCTCTTCCTGCCGACCTAATAAAACAGAGCCGCTGGCTGGAGAACAGCAGGCCCGGGACCCTCGTCTGGCGAGGGAAAGGGCCCCTGGGCCGCAGAGGACCACGCTTTTCGTGCCTCTCCCTTAATTTAATGCAGACCACTTAGATAACTGGGCCCCCGCGCTGACACACTTGTGGAACAGTTGCATAACTTGGAAGCGTCCCAAATGGAACACAAGGGCGTCCCGCCCCGGACGGGACGCCCTCCGGGCCTATAGCGCTGTGTGTGTGTGTGCGTGTGTACACGCCTGGCGGGAGCTTAGACATAATAGACATATTATATCAATATCTTGCTGCTAGTGTGTGCCAGTAGATGTGTCTGTCTTTCATAGCTCTGACTGCAGCACTTTTTTAGTAGAACAGAAAGTTCCAGTTTGGACATTTTTGTGGTGTTATCCAGTCAGGGAGAGAAGAACTCGAATATGGCATACAGGATAAATTAACCTGATGTATAGATCCAACGGGTGCCGATAAATGGCGTTTTGTGGGTTGAATGAAAATTGGTATCAGATCTACAAGCTCTCGTTTGCAGCACAAGAGAAAACGTGTAGCACGTTTGAGCACGCACAGTTGCACAACATGCAAAACAACCCAAATCTCAAAGATATTCCAAATTAAAGTGCTTATATTTAAATTGATTCGAAACACTACCGCTACTAACTAACTACACTTGTCACACTACTAAACCATTCCACATCATTCAAAATAGAAAACTCTGAGTCATTAAGCTTTGCAACAGGCTGCGTGCAACTTCAACAACAACTGATGATATTATCAATGCTTTACTTGCCTAATATAAGTCCTGTACAAGATATCTGGGTCGTTCACAGAACTAAAGAAGTGAAATGAAAATGACATGGGCCCTCATGCCATTTTCGCCTGCGGAAATTTTTTTACATCCGGGCCTGTTGCACAACAATCACACAAGAAGCCTCAGTCGTAAAAAAAAAACAAACAAATAAATCCCCCACCTGCCACACCACTCCAAAAACAGAGGCCCAGGCAGGCACCGCTCTATATATAGCCCCCACCAACCACGGCCTTCAGATGACAGCATGCCTAGCATTCCTGAGACAGCAGGGGGGTACCTACCTAAAGCTTGCTCACAATCGGTGATGGAATGGAAATTTTGATTTTCTGTTTTGGATTTAACCGTTCATGTACTGAACGCGTTTTGGTGTTCCAAGCATTATGTTTGAGTTATTGAAAAATAGCAGATCTACAAGCTCATAGCGCGCCACTCGGTGGCGCGCTATGAGCTTGTAGGTCTGCTATTTTTGGTGAAAACGCGGTGCAAATCTTTTAATGTATGTTATTTGTAAACGTTTTTAACTCAAATCTTTGCTTCTGGGGGATCCTCTGGAACATGTTTTCAGATGGGAGGTCCGCAGCCAAACATGGATCATTCTGTTGGACCTCGGCATGAAATATGTTGAGCATCACTGACACAGGGACATAGATTTTTCAGAGAAACTAGAATCTGTCAGAATCTAGCATCAGAAACTAGAAACGATAGTCAGAAACTAGAATCTAGTGCTAGAAACTACAATCAGGTGTCAAATATATGTTCTTAGAATCAGATCTACATGTTCATATCGTGCCACTCGGTGGCGCGATATGAGCTTGTACATCTGATATTTTTCAATAGCTAAAATGCATAATGCATTGAACACCAAAACACAAAGGGTTAAGATCTGGGGGGGCTCTTCCTCCCTAAGGCTTGGCACTCACACCAGTGATCTTGGTTGTGAGTCAGTTCCTGGATGTCGCTCCGCGACGGCTGAACAGGCAGCCCTCCCCCCGCTGGGCATCCTTGTTTTGGTTTGGTTTTTGGCGACGCGACAAGACACTTGCAGTGCCGGCCTTCCAAAACCGACAGACAGCAGTGCCAAAAGGTGCCTACGCTCTTCTGGTCTGTTCTGTTTGTTCTGGCAACTCAGGCGTCTCGAAAAGGGACACGACGCTTCGATGGATGACATCCCGTAGCGAAGCAATGATCCGCGGAAAAACCCAGGGGACATCGAGGGAGGGGTAGGGACGAGGGGGGGGTGTACCTTATCTTTATTTGCAGTTGATTTATTTTTTTAAAAAAGTGTTTCATTTGTTATTTTGTGGAAAAAAAGACTCCTCCGATTCCTACCCCACCATAAGCTTAGAATGGGGCCATGGGATGTTGTCCAAATGCACGTATTTCCATCACTCCGAAATGCCCTTTTTTTCCTCCCCCCCTATATATTGTCTCTCCACCATCTCAATAGTGTGTTGACACCCATACTTTTGGTTCAGCCATGGTTCAGCCGGCTCAAGAGGAGGGCTGAACCCAAAAAACACACTGCTGCAACAACTGGGCAAATAAATTAACTGCAAATAAAGGTTAAGAGAGCCTTTTGGTGGTTTTAAGAAAAAAACGTAAATTAGCGGGGGTAGGGGTTGGTCTGTGGCGTAACACATCAAATTCACAAAAATTTCCCTATGCATTGAAATGTTATAGGATGAGAACTAGACATTTTGGATGGAGTTGTAGGAGGCTACAACTCCCAGCACTAAAACCAGGTCAGATCTAGATCGCTTGCTGCAACGCTTGTTTATTATGTCTTCTTGACTTCTCTCTCCTTACACACACACACAAATATATATATCCAGGAACCACATGCAAAATGATGGCCTAGGCAGGCAGATCAAGGCCTGGAATGTTTTTTCAACCCAACTGTGGTCTTTCTAGCTGGTCTGGAACCCGACTGCAATGGGAGCAGATGTTCCGTTTTGGGGGAGCATCTATTCTGGAAGCCCTTTGGGTTCGACAAGCTGAAGCAGGGGTTTTTAAACCAGTGGTTCCGGCACCACCACCAGTGGTCCCTGAGATAGTTCCAGGTGCTTCCCCAAGCTAAGTTGGTTAACCAGATGAAAAGTTGGTTAACCGGATGTAACTCTTGAGAGCGTAAAGAGTTGTGTTCACGCTCTCAAGAGTTAAAAGGTCTACACAACTAGAAGATTAATGGTCATTTTTGCCGTTTTGTTTTCCAAAATACATATCGTGGACAAAAGTCTTTAGTTTTGGGGATCTGTGGGGCTAAAAGGTCCTCAAATGGTGGTCCGTAGCTCAAATGCTTGATAAATAATGGGCCCTGATATAAAAAAGGTTGAAAACTGAAGCATTACTAGCTTCAATACCCCGCCGCTGTGTCACTATAAGTGCACAAATAAAAACAGCACATTGGTAATTACTTTACTTCACATGTTACTGGGAAAAGTAATAATATTACAGTAACGCAATGCATGACTGGTAACTAGTTACTGCCCAACACTAGTCCCACATCTGCTGTTGTTGTTGTTCGGGGACACAATGGACAAAAGGAAGAGCTACCGTAAAACAATTCCACCCTTAACCCTTTGTGTCCTCAACGCGTTGTGGTGTTTTATCTGTTGAAAAATAGCAGATCAACAAGCTTGTTCAACGAGCTTGTTGTTCTGCTATTTTTGAAAAATTGTGAAAATGTGCTGCAAATCTCTGAATACATTATTTTGGAAGCAAACATTTTATCTCAATTTTTCACTTCTGGGGAACAGAAAAACTAGAATCTAGTGTCAGAAACTATAGAATCTAGTGTCAAAAACTCGATTCTAACGTCAGAAAGTAGATTCTAGTAGATTCTCAAAAAGGAGATCCTAGCATCAGAAACTATCATTTAGTGTCAATAACTAGAATCTAGTGTCGGAAACTACTGTAGAATCTAGCGTCAAAAGCTAGAATGTTGCTGCTGCTATAATCTGGTGTCAGGAACTACTGTATAATCTGGTGTCGGATAGTCGAATCGAGGGTCAGGCACAATGGGTTTAAAAAAAAGAAAAAGAAAAAAAGAGAGAATGCCCAGTGAGCCATATATCTCTGTGCCTGCAAAACAAAAATCCTGCACCGTGTGTTTGTTATTATGTTCTCAAGTGTTTTTTCCCTCCCTACAGAGTGCTGCAGGTGCTACGGGCGGCAATGACGCGTGCTGCGCTAGCGGCAGGCATTGTGTTTAGGCACTTAACCCATTTAACCCATTTGACACTAGATTCTATAGTCTCTGATACTAGATTCTAGTTTTTCTGAAAAATCTGTGTCGAAGGCCAAGCAAGGACCACCAGAATTATCCATATTTGGCTGCAGACCCCCATCTGAAAACATGTTGTTCTCGGGGTTCCCCAGAAGCGAAAAATTGAGTTAAAAATGTTTGCTTCCAAAATAACATATTCAGAGATTTGCAGCACATTTTCACAAATTTTCAAAAATAGCAGAACAACAAGCTCATGTCGCGCCACTCGGTGGCGCGACATGAGCTTGTTGATCTGCTATTTTTCAATAGATAAAACACCAAAACGCGTTCAGGACACTAGAAGGGTTAAAAAAAAAAAAGAAAAGCTACCAAAGGCTGAAGCCACACACTTAAAAAAAAAACAAAACTCTGCGTCAGATCTGTGCAAAAAATTGCATGTGCTCACGATCACCCCCGTGACTTCTGCCACTTTAAACCGCATAAACCCGACAATGTAGATTCATACAAAACTTTCACTCTGTGACTTGAGCTGCATTTTTCCCGGTTTCCTCCAAAAATGGCAGGTTTTTGGAGTTCCATTGAAAAATCGCAGGGTGTGTTCACGCCTCATAGCTATCTTTCCAATATAATGTAAAACAATCGTACGGAAGGGGTTAAATGCAACCAAATGAACCCTACCGGGTTCATTTGGTTCCATTTGTACGCTCTCAGAAAAAAAAGAAGCATCTAAAGAAATCCATTAAACACATCTTGATGATGTCATCAAGATGTTCCACCATGTTAGTGGTTTTCTTCAGACCTTAATTTATTGGGAACACAGAATGGGGGAGCTTTTTTATCCTGTTTACCCAACACCTTGAAGGTACATCAATGACATAGTAAAATGTTGAAAATGGGTGGAATTCCCCTTTAACAGTTTAGAAGATTTCGGCGTCTGGCGCCCTATTCTCCATCCATTGCAAGTGTTTGTGTGTGTGCGTTGCTGCTGCTGACATAAGTTGTTTTCTCCATGCAAACATCACCCATTAGTCAGAGCAATGTGAGAGAGATCACTGTGAGGACACATTACACACTGACACGCAATCTGTGTGTGTGTGTGTGTGTGTGTGTGTGTGTGTGTGTGTGTGTGTGTGTGTGTGTGTGTGTGTGTGTGTGTGTGTGTGTGTGTGTGTGTGTGTGTGGTGTGTGTGTGTGTGTGTGTGTGTGTCGTGTTGAGTGAAATGCATTGACTTGTAGATTTAGACCAGGATCAATATTGACGTTTTGCACTAGCATGGATGGACGGGTCGTGTGGAACCTGAATGAATGGAGGAGGACAGTAGGTGGTCTTTTTTCCCCCCTCTGCCGTCAACTCATCCGTCAGCACAGACGCGTGTGTGTGTGTGTGTGTGTGTGTGTGTGTGTGTGTGTGTGTGTGTGTGTGTGTGTGTGTGTGTGTGTGTGTGTGTGTGTGTGTGTGTCACACAGTAGACAGCTGCCTTTGTTCTCAGGGTTAAGTTAAAAATCACAGAATCGAATCGAATGTTGATTTCCTCCAAAGTATAGAAATGCAAAGGTGTGTGTGTGTGTGTGTGTGTGTGTGTGTGTGTGTGTGTGTGTGTGTGTGTGTGTGTGTGTGTGTGTGTGTGTGTGTGTGTGTGTGTCTAATTCACATGATGAATATTTTAACTCTTGAGAGCGTAAAAGTGAAACCAAATGGACCCGCAAGGGTTCATTTGGTTTCATTTTTACACTCTCAAAGAGTTACATCTGGTTAACCAACTCTCCATATTTAGCTGGAACTCTCTCAAGGACCACTGGTGGTCCCCGGGCCAGTGTGGGCCAGTGTGTGAGGTGTGTGTGTGTGTGTGTGTGTGTGTGTGTGTGTGTGTGTGTGTGTGTGTGTGTGTGTGTGTGTGTGTGTGTGTACCCCCCCCCCCCCCCCCCCACACACACACACACACACACACATCGTAAACTTCCCTTCCTCCACCCAAGCATAGCATACTACCAAGGGCTGTGTGTGGTGTGTGAGTTCTCGCGCGTGCGCGTCGTGCCATAGCATGTGAAGTCACAGCGGTTCACTTCACGCTGAATCAATGCACCGCGCCTCCAGTCGAAACGACGACGAGGAGGAGGAGGACACGGATATTATGCTAATTAAATTAAATTGCCGTGGGAAGAAGACAACTGACCTGAATTGTTAAAGCTCCTTCTTGGTTTTTTTACACAACACAACACACCCGGGGGGCCGTTTCTGTCGAGTCATGCGAGTGTGACCGGCGATTGATTTGGCTGGAAATAATAATATATTTTTGTTTTGTTTTTTGTTTGTCTGGACGTGTCACGAGCGCATCGACACGGAACAGAACACGGTCAATGCTTCGCCGCAAATGCTGAGAGATTTGGTGTAAGCGTCAAATTTTCTAAGACCCCTTTAGCGGTGGTGTTTTGAATCATTTCTGTGGGTTATTGTAGTATATTCTCATTGTTCAAATTGCCCTTTGGTGATGCGCTGCTGTAGTTGTCTGTCTGTCACGCGTCTTGTAATGATTCATGTTTTGTGTGAAACACTTTGACATGCCTCGATGTTTATAGGGTTATGACCGTGCCAAATACATTTTTGTTTTTTTTTAAGTGTGCCATGACTGAGTGCAGAGCACGCCAGACATGACAACTGCACTCTCTTGAGTGCCATGAACAATGGCACTATTCTCTGGAATTGGCCAGGCTGAAAAACAGGCATAATGGTTAGAGAATAAGCCCCCCTCCCCCCCAACAACACCCCCTATCCTCACTCTCCACAATAGGGCAAATTAACTTTAACTGCTATACATTTGCCCAAAACTGGGACAGGCGCCTCAACGCGGCCCTGACAAGAGGTAGCAGTCGACAAGAGGGTGTCTCTCTGTCGTTGCACGTTTTCACTTAGACAACATTAGAAATACAACAATATTTTGTTCTCTTGGTGATGAAATGTGCGTTAACTAGGGAGGGACAGGATATCAAATGGGACACAGTCGCCCTAAAAGACCGTATAATTGTGTGCATTCTTGCACCAAGTGATCTTGGTACATGAGACATTGATTTATTGAAGATTCTGACAGGAAGCAGAGCTGGAGGTATAGCAGATACTAAAAACCAGTCGAGGTTCTCCCTGGGATCGACCAGGATGGATAGCAGGGGGGGGGGGGATCCGGAACCAAGTCCTTCAGAGGGACGTTGCGTCCTGATGTTTTTTGGAGATAAAAGCCAGAAGAGGCCAGAAGTGAGATAGATGGGGAAGAGATAAGTGAGTTTTTTTTTTTTTTACAACTGCCTGGCTGGCAGGAGAGAACTAGAAGAGGAAGGACCAAAGATAAGATTTATGGATGTAGTACTAATAATAATAAAAGAAAAAAGGTCGCTGAACCACCAAATTCTGGTGGTCAAATGCGGAAATAGGCGCACTTCCGGCGGTCTTCCGTGTGCTTCAAAACGCCACTGAGCAACTTGTATTGAAATGAACGGCTAAGGGGCGGGGCTATCGCTCCAGTTGGGTCTCTATATTTTATTACTCTATGGTGTGCACATCGGATGGATAGCGTTACTATCTGGAAGGCGGGGGTTAGGACCCTCACCTCGTCTCCGGTGGCCAGCCGCTGGGTGAGCTCCTTCAGGCTCCTCATCATCCTCTCGTCTCTGAAGTCGTAGGGGAACGTCTCCGTCCACTCCGTCAGCAGCTGCAGGACCTTGGGTGCCAGCTTCCTGCCGCGCATCTAAAGAAAAGTCACAGCGGAGTTCACGCCACGGCGTTTCGTTTTTTCACCTGAAAAATATCAGACCCTACAAGCTCATAGCGCGCCACTGAGTGGCACGCTATGAGCTTGTAGGTCTGATTTTTTTTTTCAACAGGGACATTTTTTCAAGAGCCAATATTTAGCCAATATTACTTAGCCAATTAGCCAATGTTTTCAATAGCTAATGCTAATGCTTACACTAGCTAAACGCTAATGCAAATAACTAGCTAAATCTCCTGTATGTTCTAAATCTTCTAAACGTGTGTGTGTGTACCGTACGTACCTTATCAGCCTGGGGGTCCCCGAGCCGCTGGTGGTCTGTGCACAGGCTGCACACCTTGGCCATGAGCTCATGTGGCCGAATGAACAGACGAGAGCTCAGCAGGAAGGTGAAGATGTAAGTCCTCTGTAGACCCAGAAAACACAAAAACACAACATGAGAAATGGTTTTCTTGTACTTAAAAAATGTCTGCTATTTGTCAATAGCTAAAGCTAAGGCTAATGCTACTGTTTGCACTATCTAGAGCTAATGCCAATGCTTCACTGGCTAAAAGCGAATGCTAATGTTTTCAATAGTTAAAGCTAATGCATTGAATAGCTAAAGCTATGGCTAATTTTAATGTTTTCAATAGCTAAAGCTAAGGGTAATGCTTAGGCTTTCACAAGCTAAAGCTAATGCTAATGCTTTGAATAGCTAAAGCTAATGTTAATGCTGATGCTTTTCGATAGCTAAGGCTAATGCTAATGTTTCCACTTGCGAAAACTAATGCTAATGTTGAAGTGGAATTCCACCCATTTTCAAAGATTTCCTGAGAGGATACAAATGTGAACCAAACCTTTAATGTATAATTAGCTCTTCACTAAGCCCCTCCCCAACCCGGCCTTGTCCAATAGGCTCATGGGAGGAAACAGACATGCGCAGTACAGACCAGGAAGTTTGACGCTTGGCAAACCATTCAAGAGACCAATAGCATACATGGTTTGCAAGCGTCAAACTTCCTGGAATGTACTGAGCATGTCTGTTTCCTCCCATGAACCAATGTGGACTCCCCCGTAGGTGTCTTGGCTTCCTCTCCTTATTAGATAGTCCTTGAGCTTGACCAGGAAAGTTTGACCTGGATAGCAACAGTTGCTAAAGTATTTGTATTGCCATTGGACAGTGAGCAAACCCCACCCCAATGGGTGGGGCTTAGAGAAGAGCTCATTTTGGGGTGGTTTCCTTGACAGTATAAACACTCACATCAGGGTAGTAGTCCAGGGTGGGCACCAGGTGGTGTATGAGAGCCTCCAGTGATCCAGACACCAGGTGGTTGTCATGGTAGTACAGACCCTGGTCATCGTAGGCCTGGTCCTGGTGTCCACAGGGCTGGTTCTGGTACAGGTTCTTGTTGTAGAGGCTGCTGCTGCCACCGCCGGAACCAAAACCCTGACCGGAGAACGGTGGAGTCTGAGGCATGGTGTCCTACAGAGAGAGAGAGAGAGAGAACACACACCATTAATTTATACCTAGGGGAAGTCCACCCATTTTTCAACATTCTAATATATATTATTAGTATACCTTAGAGGTGTTGGGTGGACATGATGAAAAAAAGTTCCCCCATTCTGTGTTCCCAAGAAATGGAGGTCTGAAGAAAACCACTAACATGGTGAAACATCTTGATGACATCATCCAAGATGTATTTTCACCATGTTAATGGATTTCTTTAGACGCTTCTTTTTTTCCTGAGAAAAAAATGTTAAAACATTTTCAAAATTCCAGGAAATAATGAAAATGGGTGGAATTCCCTTTTAATTTATACCTACTGTAAATGCACCTTCATTAAAACACGCCAACGCAAAAAAAACGTCACACAAAGTTGCACTTAGCCCTTCTCGAAACCCTGCCTTTCAGTTCTACCCACAAAAAAAACAGCCTTTATTATTATTACTACCGGTAGATTATACAAACACTAGATTGATTGCGCTGTTCCTAATTGTCTCTAAAGCATCAAACAATAGTTTGTCTTAGCGAAGACAAAGGAAAAACATTGTCCACACACAGGGTCTATTTCTGGATTTGTGTGGAAATTTGGACATGTATCAGACTTGTAGCGCACGCGCATCCACACGCACCGTGATTCATCATGTCCGTGTGGGACTTTTTATAAGCCTACACAAAGTGACTGACTGCAATCATGTTGAGTGCCCACAAGCTTGCACAAAACACACACCTACTCTCTCTTTCTCCCTCTGTCCACACACACACAGAGACAGAGAGAGAGAGAGAGAGAGGACAGAGAGAGAGAGAGACAGAGACAGAGAGACAGAGAGAGACAGAGAGAGGGAGATAGAGAGAGAGAGAGAGAGAGAGACAGAGAGAGAGACAGAGAGAGAGACAGAGACAGAGACAGAGAGAGAGAGAGAGAGAGAGAGAGAGAGAGAGAGAGAGAGAGAGAGAGAGAGAGAGAGAGAGAGAGAGAGAGGGAGAGAGAGGAGACAGAGAGAGAGAGAGCGCTGATGGGGCGTTTTGGTGGTTAGAAGGAACACACAGGGGAAGGGGGTGTGAGTGTGTGGGTCACGAATGTGAGCCCACTGTTCCGGTGGTACGGGGTGAAAATGAGTAACATAACATCCACCACCACCACAGAGCCGCCCATGTTCTGCCCGCACACAAATAAACCATAACAGCAACTTTTTATTCATGCAGCACGTTTCAAAACGGAGACAGCTTTTTACAAAGCGCTTTGTTTTTTTTCACGATTTCATGAGATTTTCAGATATGGACCCCGCTTAGTTCATGTCTATGAACAACAAACAATGTTATAAATCAGGGGTTTTCAACAGGTGGTCCAGGGACCACCACTGGTCCTTGAGAAGGTTCCAGGTGGTCCCCAGGCCAAATGATGGAAAGTTGGTTAACCAGATGTAACTCTTGAGAATGTAAAAACGAAACCAAATGGACCCTTGCGGGTCCATTTGGTTTCGTTTTTACACTCTCAAGAGTTAAAATATTCATCATCTGAATTAGCACCGCTTAATTAAGAAGTGTACACTGTTTTGTTGGTAAAATACAGCCTGGAATTGTGGACAAAATCAAAAGAATTCTCTAATTTTAGGTCATTTGGCTCAAATGCTGAACAAATGGTGGTTCCTGGAGTCGAAAAGAGTTGAAAACCCTGTTATAAATGTTACATTTATTTTTAAGTAGCTGGTAAAAACCCTAACCCAACAATAACGATAACAACAACAACTACCGATACAAGTTATGTAATAATGCCCCCCAACCCCCACCTCCCCCTGGGTTTCCTTCCTAACTCAACAAGCACACGGTGGTGTTTACATTTGTCGCCTCTCTCTTTCCTGTGAAAACTAAAACCAAAAACAACAAGAAGTGATTTCAGAGGTGTCAAAGGTGGCACCGACGTTAACACGCCGGATAATCCTCCTCAGGTACCGGTAGTGGGTGGCGGGGCATTCCATAGTCTGTCTCTGTACCTTTTTATAGGCAAAAAAAAAGTCCCACTCGACCGGTCACAAGATTCCACATGTTATCGGCGTTGAACACCAAACACCTAGGTTGGTGCCTTTCATGTTAGTGTACAGTACATTATGTACCGGGGCGGATCTAGGCATGGGCCCCAAAAATGCCTAGACTGCCCCAGCAAACACGATAGCATGCAAAAAAAGCCCAAGATATTTCAAATTAAAGTGCTTATATTTAAACACTACTATAACTAACTACAACTGTGACGCCACTAAACCAACAGCATTTCATCATTGAAAACAGAAAACTCTCCGAGTCAGACCTTTAGCTTTATGCACGCTGCATGTCTGTTGCAACTTCAACATCAACTGATGTTATTATCGATGCTTTACTTGCCTAATAAAAGTAAATGGTATGGGGGCGTCTTCATCGCCCGTGGCGCGAAGCGACATGGGCGATGAAGCCGCCCCCATACCATTTTCTCCTGGCCCCAATTGGGAAATAATGTTACATCCGCCCCTATTATGGACAAGTACTTTGGGTGAAAGCGCTATAGGCTAAATATATAGCCTAATGCTTTGGGTAATGGCAATATAATGCTACGGGGTGAAGTTGCTATGGGCGTTGTGTGGGTGCATGCACTGCTCGCTCGCGGAACCTGCGAGACTCGCATCTTTAAATGGACATAAGGAATCTGGTTTGCAGGAAGGGTGTTCACTGACCAAAAACCATTTCCCCAAACAAACACACGGTCGTCTGTGTTTGCGTCTGAGGGAAATGTTCCCCGGGGCTATTTTGGATTTTTTGTTTAACTTTTCAGCTGTGATGCTGTTGCCATGTTGGCTTTTGTGGTCAAACAGCTGTAAAGTAAAGTAAGAGGGAAGAGAAAAAGGAAAATCCTAGGCTGCTGTTGAACAATGTCGTGTTGTGTAGGCTAAGCGGTTGTTACCGCATCGGCTATAAAATCTGTGGCCCATCATCTCTTTTACGACAAGAGAATCAAATTAAAAACGTCCTGTTTTTTCACCCCAATGCTTTCACACCGTTTCCAACTAAAACAAAACCAATCTGGCGCCTCCTACTAGTACAGTATGTCCAACCGAATGGTTTGCGTTCCCCACACCCCAAACTCACTCACAACAACACAAAACCATTACGTACAACAGCAAAAAAAAAAAAAAGATGACACAGATGTCCCGCTCAATCGTTACTTTGCATTAATGTCATTCGGACGGACATGGAGCTTTGACATGAGGAGGAAAAGAAAAAGAGTTTTGGCCGCTCCAGCCATTGCAGCAACAGAACAAACCTCTCCTCACTGTCAATGTTGTTTTGTGCTAGGCCGGGGGTTTCCAACCAGTGGTCCAGGGACCACCAGTGGTCCTTGAGAGAGTTCCAGGTGGTCCCCACACTAAATGATGGACAGTTGGTTAACCAGATGTATCATGTAACAGCCCGGGGCAAGTAAAAGAAATGGTGGGGCAAGTGAAGACTGCTACCTGGTTGCCCGATCGGGCAAGTGTGCAACTTAGTGCACTATAACACAACACAAGATAAATTTGTCTTGAAGGCAGTCATTGCACTCTACCTCTGTGTCTTTCCCTGCTTTCTAGCTAGCCACAATTCCAGGCTGGATTTGGGAAACAAAACAGGCAAATTAACACATCAAAATGACCATTAATCTTCTACAGTGTAGACCTGGGCTAATTAAGATGATTACCGTAATTTTAACTCTTGAGTGTAAAAATGAAACCAAATGGACCCGCAAGGGTCCATTTGGTTTCATTTTTACATTCTCAAGAGTTACATCTGCTTAACAACTTAACTGGGGACCACCTGGAACGTGGGGGGCAAGTGACCATGACCTGAGGGCAAGTAGAACCTGACTTGCACTTGCCCGATGGGCAAGTGCCTCGGAGACCTTAGTGTCACCCCTGATGTAACCCTTGAGAGCGTTGTTTACACTCTCAAGAGTTAAAATATTCATATTCTGAATTAGCCCAAGTCTACACAACTAGAGAATGTAGAAGATTAATGGTCATACTGTATGTTTGACGGTTTTGTTTTCCAAATCCAGCCTGGAATTGTAGGCAAAAGGCAAAATAAATCTTTAGTTTTGTGGGCTGTGGGGCTAAAATGTCCTCAAACGGTGGTCCGTGGCTCAAATTCTGAATAAATAGTGGGCCCTGACATGAAAAAGGCTGAAAACCACTGTGCCAGGCTATGACCGGACTTTGTGGGGGGATATTCCCTGACACATCATGTTTACTGTCTGTGTTGTTGTGTAGTATGCTAATGTTCCTAGTGTGTGTGTGTGTGTGTGTGTGTGTGTGTGTGTGTGTGTGTGTGTGTGTGTGTGTGTGTGTGTGTGTGTGTGTGTGTGTGTGTGTGTGTGTGTGTGTGTGTGTGTGTGTGTGTGTGTGTGTCTGTGAGAAACTAAATGTCCCTCAGGGACCATTAAGTCTAATTTAAGATAATCTCATTTCAATTCAATTCAAGTCTGCATTGGCATGAGGAGAAAACATCTGTTCACATTGCCGAGGCGAATG
Organism: Benthosema pterotum; assembly: GCA_039105355.1. NCBI lineage: Eukaryota > Metazoa > Chordata > Actinopteri > Myctophiformes > Myctophidae > Benthosema > Benthosema pterotum. The sequence continues at coordinate 48,803,337 of CM076972.1, read as the reverse complement.
TGGCAGCAAAACACGCATTATACTGTACAATAGTTCTAGAACATCCAGGTCGGAAAAAAGGTTAGCTCGCGGATACACACTTTGAAACGGAGTGTAAGGAAATACGGTAGTTATTTAGCCCAGCTAGTTCCTAGGTACGATTAGGAACGATGCAGGTCACGATCAGGTTATTTCGAGGTTAGGTGTTAAGGGGTTAGGGTTGGAGTTATGCCCGATAAGAGCCGTAAATACTAGCAGGTCGACAATGTCACAAGGTCCTGCTGCGCTGAGAGGTGGCACATGAGCTTGCAGATCAGCTGTTTCCGGTGCTATGTTTAGGGAGGGGGTTGGAGTTGGTTGCCCGAATTGCATATTGCGAGCTTGTAGATCTGCCATTTCCGGATTTATTTATTTTTTACACTTGTGATCATTTTTTCCACTGGTTTTCTACCAGTGGTCCGGGAACCACCAGTGGCCCTTGAGATGGTTCCAGGTGGTCCCCAGCTAAATGATGGAAAGTTGGTTAACCAGATGCCAACTCTTGAGAGTGTAAACATGAAACCAAATGGACCCACAAGGGTCTATTTGGTTTAATGTTTACACACTCAAGAGTTAAAGATATTCATCATCTGAATTAGTCCAAGTCTACACAAGTAGAGGATTTTAAAAAAGAAGGTCATTTTGATCTGTATATTTGCCTGTTTTGCTTTTGACCACAATATGGATTCGGGGGGGGGGGGGGGGGGGGGATCTTTAGTTTTGGGGGTCTGTGGGGCTAAAATGTCATCAAATGGTGGTTCATGTCATGTGGGTCAAATGCTGAATAAATGGTGGGCCCTGGTATCAAAAAGATTGAAAAACCACTGATAGAAGGGCTTAAAAAACGCAGGACAAGACAATAGAGATGCGTAGTGACGTCACCGCCCCGGTTCCGGAAGTCTTTTCCCAATTCATTTTTCTCATAGACTTTTCGAAAATAATTTATATCAAGACGATTACGCCGCGGACAAAGCCAACTCGAGTCGTGACGAATCATGATGACACACACAAACTTTTGGGACAATAAAATAATTTCTAAGATGAAAAACGAAACAAAAAGTCTGTTTTCTACTTCTTCCTAATTATATATTATATGACGATATTGTGTTTGTTGTCATGATTTGTCACGACCTGAGTTGGCTTTGTCCGTGGCGTAATCGTCTTGATATAAATTATTTTCGAAAAGTCTAAGTATGAGAAAAATGAATGGGGAAAAGACTTCCGGAACCGGGGCGGTGATGTCACTGCGCATCTCTATACCCTGGCTGGCACGTTGGCTCGATTGCCAATCACACTCAGGCCAGTCCTTGGGGAGAAAGATCTCTCTCCCCTTAGTGGTCCTGCAGTGTATATAGGGAGCTCACAATGGGGCCCTTTCTTTTTTTACAGGTTTTTTGGGGGGTGATTGGGCACACGAGGCACTTGCTGGAATGCAGACACCGCCGCGCTCCGCCTCTGGACACAATGAGGCTGGTCGATGGATGGATGGATGGATGGATGGATGGATGGATGGATGGATGCAGTGTTGCCAACTTGGCGGATTTGTCACTATATTTAGCTTTTTTTCCCCCAGACCCCCCTAGTGCCAAAAATTAGTGAAAAACTCCTGGCGGAAAATCTAGTGCTTTTTTTGCTGGCGAGTCGGGGCGAAGTTGATTGGCAGGCGCCAGAGATAAAACTGTCGTTCTCTGTGGTTTTCAACCAGTGGTCCCCAGGCTAAATGATGGGAAGTTGGTTAACCAGATGTAACTCTTTGAGAGCGTAAAAATGAAACCAAATGGACCCGTAAGGGTCCATTTGGTTTCATTTTTACGCTCTCAAGAGTTAAAATATTCATCATATGAATTAGACCAAGTCTACACAACTAGAGAATGTAGAAGATTAATGGTCATTTAATGGTCGTATTCCCTTCCAGGCTAAATGGGAAGCATCTAGCGCATTCTAGTGCATTTTGGAAGTGCCACTAGTGAAATTTTGGATTTGGGCAGTTGGCAACACTGGATGGATGGCCGGCTGCCTAATGAAGTGGTTCTTTCAGATGTATCAGCTGCTGCAGCACTGCCAAGGGACAGATAAATACTAGCAGAGACAGGGACAGGACTGCCAAGACGTATATAGCAGTGGTTTTCAACCCTTTTTCATACCAGGGCTCACTATTTACTAAAGATTTCTTTTGCTTTTGTCCAAAATTCCAGGCTGGATTTGGGAAACAGAACAGTAAAAACGTACAGATCATAAATGACCATTACTCTTCTACATTCTCGAGTGTAGACTTAACTTTTGAGTGTGTAAAACATGAAAGCGTAACCAGATGTAACGCTCTCAAAAGAGTTACATCTTGGTAAACCAACTTCCCATCATTTAGCCTGGGCACCACACACACACACACACACACACACACACACACACACACACACACACACACACACACACACACACACACACACACACACACACACACACACACACACACACACACACACACACACACACACACACACACACACACACACACACACACACACACACACACACACACACACGCACACACACACACACACACACACACACACACGCCGACCATCGCTATTATTCCGCCAGACAAAACCGTGGGCCATTTCCATGAGAATGGTGAGAGCGTGTGGTGGAGTCAGTGCACGGCCGCATGTGCATCTGTTGCACCATGTGGGATCCCTGTGGCCAGGGTGAGATTCATGGACTCTGGGATAAAAGAAGAGAGAGAGAGTCGTGCATGTGGGGGGGTCCCCACACACACACACACACACACACACACACACTTGTCACACGCCCCCGCCATGGAAAGGAGGTCACAACAAGTGTGTGTAAAAAAAAAAAAAAAAAAAAAAAAAACACACCATCACGCGGCACCATCAATGCAACTTTACGCCGGTGCCAAGATGTTGTTGCAGGTGGGAATATGTGAGCTCTTCTTCATCAATCACACCTATTGAAATCGTGAAAATCTACAAAGCTCACCAGCTTCTAGATCAGGGGTGCCCACAAGGTAGATGGTGATCTACCAGTAGATCACACAGGCTGTGCAGGTAGATCACATGACAGTCCCCCCCAGCACTTGGACCCTTATAGATCTGTAACTCTTGAGAGCGTTAAAATGAAACCAAATGGACCCGTTTCATTTTACACTCTCAAGAGTTAAATTATATTTAAACATCTGAATTGTGTAATTTTCAAGAGTCCACACAATTAGAAAATGGAGAATAATTGTTATTTTGTTATCTTCCCCACAATTGGGAAGCAGAACTGTCAAAACAAAAACGTGAAAGTTCTTAGTTTTGGGTGCAAGAAACTAAAATCAACATCATGAACTGTCAACTCAAACCTCAAATACTGTTTTCAAATGTCAGCAACAGCATAATACAGGAAAAACTTACCATTATCTTTATCCAATGCGCTTTACACAACGTATCACATTGCCCCAGACACTGATTCACACACCAAAACCAAGCAAGGCACGACCAGCACATCGGGTGCAATTTGGGGGATTTCTAGTGTCTTGCCCATGGGCACACGGTGACACGCTCAAATCATGCCAATTAGCGAGCAGGTTTGGTCCCCTCCCCCCCTGCCGTTGTCCATGCAGCTGCGGCCTGGCTGGCAGCAGTAGCCAGGCAGTCAGTCAGTAGACATAATCGTATAAAAGTGTAAAGCGGCAGGCAGGGCGGGTAATGGCTACAGACAAGGAGGAGAGGAGTGAGTGGGTGGGTGGGTGGATGGGGCCCCATTTGGCTTCCAGGTGTCCGGTGCATGGGATAGCGGGAAGGAGGGTGGGGGCGGGTGGAGCACACATGCCAAGTCCTAGCACCCGGACAAAAACAAACTTTAGCACTCCGCTGATGGTTTTAGGCTGGCTGTTGGCCACCCTGGGTGGGTGGTAAGTGGAGTATAAACAAACAATGAAAAAGGGCACCACCACTACTACTCTATCCGTCCCTCTCTCTCTCTCTCTCTTGCCCCCCCCAAACCTCAGTTTCTTTGGGTTTGTGGTTTTAATTATAGCCCTTTGCTGCTTGGGTTAGGTGCCATCTGCTCAGACATATTAAAAGGACAACTTTGTTTTTGTTTTTCAATGTTAAAGGACAACTTTGTTTTTTTTGTTTTTGTTTTTCCAAGCAATGTTCATGTTTTAGCTTGTTGCTAGAGAAATTAAAAAGATGAGGGTAACATTGTTTTAATTTGCCGGCAACCGGCTCGAAGCCTGCAGCTTCGAGTTAGCGTCAATGTGTCCCTGAGCAAGACACCGAACCCCTGATTGCTCCCGATGTGTCAGTGGCTTGCATGGTTTCTGCTGCCATTGGTATGTGAATGGGTAAATGGGATCTACTATCTACTATGTTGGCATAAGGGGGCTATATAAACCATATAATATAATTAATATTTAATACATAATATTTAATATTTAATACATAATTTAAGAGAGCACCCCCCCATGCCCATGTCTAGATCCAGCCCTGTATAGCCTGATGATTGCCACTCTCCAATGCCATTAAAAAAAAGTTAAAACATGAAAACTCACAGCACGATATCGTGCCATTTACCCTAATAAAAACGGTGGGTTGTTCTCTCTGCTGTGGGTTCATTCAGTCCTGCACACTACACTGATCTCGCCCACAGACAGACAGAATCACATGGTGAGCAGTTTCTCAGATGACTGCCTGTACAGGGTGTGAGTGAGTGTTTACGTAAGGATGTCTTGTGCTTAGTCTTATGCCAGGGACTTTTTTTGTTTTGCCTTGCCTCCATCGTTCATGACCCCACGGGATGAAGATAGGCCACGATGCTCTCTGACACAACAACTTCTTTTTTATACAAAATGAAACTGGCTGGCTCTCCCTTTCCTTCTCTTTTGGAATCAAAACCTGCCTATTTTTAGAAATGAAAACTGCCCTTGAAATGTCAAAGAGACGTAGAAACCGAGAGAAGACAGACAGAAGAGAGAATTACAGCATATTTTCCAAGGGAAACAGTCATATGCGTTACGTATAGAAACGCCGGCTAGTTTTGCGTAACATCACTTCGGTTTCTCCCTGAAAAATCGCTCTACGGTGGGCAGAACCATTATAGCCAGGGCCGGATTTAGCCAGCACTACTAGGGGTGGGCTGGAAGAATGGCAGGGTGGGGCAACTTAGGTCGATGGTGATGCGTTTGCTCTTTGAGCGAAACAATTCGAGCGCAGCGGTACCTTTTTTACTTTTGAATGAAATGGACTAACACAGACGGAGTTTCTCACTCTGTTTGCTTCTGTACATGCTGAGAGAGCAGCCTTGTAAAAGACACACACATCTGCGCACACAGAGCACAGCAGGGGCGGTTCTAGGCATGGGCATGGGGGGGGGGGGGCAATGCCCCCCTAAATGCCCAGTCTGCCCCACCAAACATGATGGCATGCAATACAACACAAATACATTTCAAATTAAAGTCCCTATATTTAAAATGATTTGAAACACTACTACTACTACTGCTACTAACTAACCACAGCTGTGTCACCACTAAACCAACAGCGTTTCATCATTGAAAACAGAAAACACAAAAGAGTCAGACCTTTGGATTTATGCATGCTGCGTGTCTGTTGCAACTTCAACAACATCTGATTATTGTTGATGCTTGATTGCCTAATAAAAGTCATGTAACTGAAAATGGTATGGGGGCGGCTTCATCGCCCGTGGCGCGAAGCGACACGTGCAATGAAGCCGCCCCCATACCATTTTCTCTTGCCCCCCCCAATTGGGAAATGTTACATCCAGCCCTGGAGCACAGCTTCCTCCTGCTTGCCGGGACGAGGCCAGGCCAGGCCAGGCCAGGCGGGAGGAGGGGGGCGTTAACAGCCGCTTGTGATAACAGCCCAGCCACAGCGGTAGGGTAGTATAGTGGAGGGGAGGAGGGGAAGGGGGGAAGGGGGAAGAGAGAGAGAGAGAGAGAGAGAGCAAAACCATTTCCCCAAGGTCTTCTTCTACCACACATACACAGGCAGCTTTTTACAGCATCTAAATCAACACACACACACACACACACATACTCCACCTCACTCATCCATGACCAGGAGGAAATGAGGTTGAGGAGATAGAGAGAGGCTAAGTGCTGCTAGCACCTCTGAAGCAAGCAGGCACCCAGGACCGGATCTAGACACGGGCCCACCAAACATGATGGCATACAAACAACCCATATTTCCCATATTTCAAATTAAGGTGGTTATATTTAAAATGATTCGAAACACTACGTTACTAACCAACTACAGCTGTGGCAGCACTAAACCAACAGCATTTCATCATTGAAAACAGAAAACTCTCTGAGTCAGACCTTTAGCTTTATGCATGCTGCGTGTCTGTTGCAACTTCAACAACAGCTGATGTTATTCTTGGTGCTTTACTTGACTAATGAAAGTACTGTAACTGAAAATGTTGTGGGTGCGGCACACAGGCGATGAAGCCGCCCCAATACCATTTTCTCCTGCCCCCCACCCTCAATTGGGAAATATTACATCCGGGCCTGCAGGGACCACTGTTATATAGTAGTAGAGGAGATGGTTGTGCTGAGGTGGCTGGGAGCAGAGGGAGCGACTTTAGGGCAGTATAAAGTGCCTGGCACCACAGCGCTAGTGGCAGTAAATAGTCATTTAGGGGAAGCTGGGAGTCAGCGCGGTCCAAAAAAAAAAAAAAAAAGTATGTGGCTTAGTGGGGACAGTCTGTACTCTGCTCTCTGTTCAATCGTGATAGGCTGCAGCATGAACAGATAAAAGCATGCACTTTTAACCTCTGATGATATTATCAATATATACTGTGTATATATTAGGATTGTTGTAGTCAATAACACTTAAAGCAAGACAGAGATAAGGCATAAGACCTAGGGGGATTGAGACCAACACCTAAAGGAGTCGAGACCGAGTCCTGGAAGGTCTGAGACCTAGATCAGGACCACTGCGAGGCGAGAACAAGTCGAGACGTTGGTGCTTGCAGCGGCGATCGTGGTCTGGTCTCTGGGTGGCTGTACTCATTTGCTTGGACGAGACATTTGCTCCAAACGAAGCGCAGGAGCAGCGAGAACCGCAACAAGACCCAGAGACAAATTGAGGGGCGAGACGAAAACGATACCGAGACGACGGAAATCTGTCCTCGACTTGAGACGAGACATTGTCTTGTCTCGAGACATCGTCTCGTGGCAGATTTCCGTCTTCAAAGTCACGAGGTATCGAGACAGCAAGGCAATGTCTCGAGAACCACAACACTAATGTATAAGTTGACCCAGAGAGGCCCAGGGCTCTGCACTCTCAACTAAATCCTACCCTCCTCCATTTGTACAGCGTTAGAGACCTGCAAAAATGGCCCGTTTGGAACTCCCACAAGAGCCAATTAAAAGGCACTGCCCCGCATCAAACATCTTTGATGCACAAACCCGCAACGGCAAGCCACACCACATCACACACCCAAGTTTGTAGATCCGTATATGATTGGCGGATCTCCGTGCCCCCTGCAGAATAGAATATGGAAGATTATAGGGGTCCATGTAGGTTAAACTCTGCTTTGATTCCTCATCTCCTGGTAGTGTCGACTCCCATGTGACACCGAAAGACCAATAATTCCGCCTAAATAAGATGCATACAAAGAGTTTGACCGCTGTAACCACCTTAGGCAGAGCTAATAAGTCAGGAGATACCACGGCTTGTCCAGGGACTTTTATTAGTCAAGTAAAGCATCAATAATAACATCAGTTGTTGTTGAAGTTGCAACAGGCACGCAGCATGCATAAAGCTAAAGGTCTGACTCAGAGAGTTTTCTGATTTCAATGATGAAATGCTGTTGGTTTAGTGGTGGTAGTTAGTTAGTAGTGGTGGTAGTTAGTAGTTTGATATCATTTAAAATATAAGCACTTTAATTTGAAATATCATGGGTTGTTTTGCATGTTTGGTGGGGCCGACTGGGCATTAAGGGGGGCATTGCCCCCCTCATGCCCATACCTAGATCCGCCCCTGGGACCAGCTCCGTATGGCACACCTGACTACGTACAGTATATGTCGTCTCTGATGATTTATGCTGTGGGCGGGGCAGCACACCGGCACGCACCAACCCACTGTAAATCAAGCCCTTCTCCGGGTTCAAACCACAACAGAACAGACAGATACTACAGTGTACCCATCTATTATCACTGTCATGCCACGCCACTGTCATCACAACAACAGCAGCAGCGGCCAAGCAGACATGCCTTGTTCAGCACCCAAACAATGTTTCCTCGCACGCACACAGTCCTCGCTCCACAGTCCTCGCTCCTTCTGTGCTTTGGGCCAAGACGCCCCCATAATAAGAAATTTCACCTGCGATTTGCTTGTGTTAAACAACGTTAAACTCACCAACATTGCAGCTGTACAGAAAGGATGAATTATCCTCTTTCTATCTGCAAAGCATCTGTTTGATGAAAAGAAAAATCCACCAACAACAGCTACTTTCTGTCAAGAAATTCTCTGCAGGTGATTCTTTATATAAGAAGTGCTGGAGTAAGTTTGGAAGCGCTCATCATTAGTCACTGAACGGCCCTGTGTAGTAACACCTGTTTAGAATTTGCACATAAGGCAATCACCCAAGTCCAGCACTTTCATTTTGTGACAGAAAGTAGCCTCTGTCTACTGTGGATTTTTATCAAATAAAAATCCAGGTGGTCCCTGTACCAGTCGAGACAAGAGTCTGAGAACCAGGGAGGATATGGATTAATGTGATAGCATGGTGTCACGGGACCCTACGAGCATTCTAAAGCCAGGCCCCCATTGTTGTTGTTTGCAACCCCCCAGCCCAGGTCAGTGCAGGGCAGGGCAGACTACTGTGACAATATTGGCTTTTTTCCCTCTGATAGGACTGAATGCATAGATCTCTCTCTCTCTCTCTCTGCATGCATGGAGACAAAGGTCCTGAAAAAAAAGATACTACCACTAGCTCTCCTCTGACAGAATGGCACTAATTCACGGATTAGCAAATAAACGGATTCAACTTGTCAGCACAACCAGGCTGAGCCATGCAGGTTTGCTTTGGCCCACAGACAGTGAGTGGTGTTTGTACTGTGTGTGTGTGTGTGTGTGTGTGTGCGCGTGCGTGCGTGCGTGCGTGTGTGTGTGTGTGTGTGTGTGTGTGCTTAGACTCGTGGTCTGGCTGGTCTTGTTGTAGTAGGATGGGATATCTGGGATTAGCTTTTTAGCTGATCCTTCACATGTCTTGTTAAAAAAAAAGCCAGGGCATGTGTGTGTGTGTGTGTGTGTGTGTGTGTGTGTGGGGGGGGGGGTCTTCTTAATAAGATGTGATAAGTTAAGATATTTTATATTAGGACCTATGGCAAAAAAAACTCCCATAGGCAACATACCTAGTGGGACAAATGCAACAATGTGCAAACAGCACAGCAGCAAGGTTTGTGAACGTAACTGTTGACACTGTGACAAAAGGGTTATCCCATGGAATACAACCACCCAAGGACTACCATCTGTGTCCAAGGTCCTCACCCCATGTAAACAGAGCTGCTACGTTTAAAACAGACCTTAATACACTCAATAATACAACTCAAATGTTTTTATGTCTTGAGGAACACAAGCTGCAATTTGCCCCACTGATATACAGACACCCATGCAATGTGACATGCCAGTTTTTGCAAAATGCTGTACACTCACTCCAACTGTAGCCTATATAGCCTACTTTCCCCCCATTTCAACTGTTTTTTATTGTATGGCATTTTGTGCCACCTGCTGTGTGGCAATGTAAACGTTTGCTCGATCGTGCCAAATATAGCTCACTTGAATTCGATTTTCATTTACTCAACACTTATGGACAAACAAGATAAAAGGTGCAGAGTCAGACTCTAGTCTAGACACAGAATCTCGTTCATTTTTTTTGCTTGATGGTGTCCTCAGATTGTCACAAAAAAGGGTCAACATAACAACTTAATTGAACATGCCAGCTCAACCCCCGCAAAATGATCATTTCAATCGGAATCACATTCACACACCATGACGACGTTCCCATTGAAAGCAGGAGGCGAATCAGGCGAAAAATAAATAGCCTACGATCAGTACAATATTACACCTTATGTAGGAGCCCCCACATTCGATCGGACCACTAAATGCCCTGCAGTGGGTTTAGATGGATCCACATGGGTGAATGGATGATTCAAGCGCAGTCAGCGTAATACAGGAAAAAAGTGATATTAAAAACTGCACGGTGCGCGTAAAACAGACCTCTCGAGACCACGTTTTATCCATTCTGACATAAAGTCTTGATCCAATACAAGCTCAAGGCGCGCTTGTGTACACAATGCATGATCAGTCACTAAATTATAGAGCAGGTCGCGCAGATTTAAGAGGCTATCGTTGTTAGTAGAAGCATCGATCATAACTATAACTCACCTCAAAAAATGAACCAATATCCAAATGTAGTGTGTTGTTGTTGCTCGGTCGTGATCCTAGTTGCTTGTTAAAGTAGAGAAGAATCTCTGCTCTTGTGGTGCGTTGCTGCGATCGCCAACTCTCCTCTCCTCTCCTCTTCTTTCACATCGGGAATGAATGGATCATGATCCGATCGTTGAGCATGCACAGTCCGCGGACAGTCATTCTAATGCAAACGAAGAACCTAAACAACAAAAAAGCCACACAACAAGCTCACGAGTCGTGTATATTCCAGCTCTTCTTCCTTCAGGTGCAAGATCGAAAGCCCGACATGAATAATGTGAATGGAGTAATAGGTCCGATCTCCCTCTTTCTCTCAAACAAACAATCACGGTGGATGAGTGTAGTAGCGGAGAGAGACGCGCACTCCGTGAGCGCTTTGACTTGTATGAGCTCTGAGAGTGTCTGCCAGCACGAGTGTATGCTTTACGAGCTCACGGCGGTGTTGCCAGGTGGCGGATTTTCTGGTGCAAGAAATAAGCGCCGCCCCCAAAAAACAAGCCAACTCTTTAGCGAGAGAAATGAGAACAAAATCTTCCCTCGAAAAACAAGCCCAATGCTATCGCCGTATAATAATAGCCTATATAATATAATACCAGAAGGTTTCAACCTTTTTCATACCAGGGCCCACCATTTATTCAGCATTTTACCCACGGACCACCTTTGATGTTGAGTTTAATCGCTGATCCAAAAGCAAGGATTTTCACGTTTATGTCAACAATTTGGGAGAGATAGATTGGCAAAACGTTGGTCAGCATTATATTTATTGCATATCATATCAAAATAAAGGTTGACTTGTGTTAATTGATATTCAGCTCTGGGAGAGAGAGAGAGAGGAGAAAAAAGACAATATAGGCGTGAAACAAGCCAACATGGCAACCCTGGCTCCCAGCCAACCAGGCGAGAAGCGCCATAGGACCCTCCTCCTCTGAAGCAGTGGTTGCCAAAACGGGGTCCGGGGACACCCCCGGGGGCCATTAAGGGAGTTCCAGGGGGTCCCCCCACCACCCAAATCAACGTCTGAACTCAAATGGATTTGATTCTCGTGATTGGGCGTCTGGGATTCCAGATGTATAAATGCCATGAAATAATTAAAGGGTCCGTATAGACTAATGCATGATAAACTGGGACTCTTCTTCTAGCAGCCGTTCTCACAGCACAGGCACGGGACATGACCCAGGGGGTCATTGAGGGTATAGCCTAAACTATTCACGTTTTAAGAACCAAATGGACATACGTTTGTGACTCTCAAATGGAAACAAATGGGAAGATCTTACATAGGGGCACCAATATGGCCAGAACTGGAAATGTTATGTGAACTGTAACTGAACTCATACAATTGGACTCGAGTCCTACGACTCGGCTCAAGTCGAGTCCAAGTCGCATTTTTGCGGTGACTTGACTCGCTTTGGACTTGAAGGTAAAATACTTGAGACTCGGACTTGACTTGAGACAACCTGACTCGGCGACTCGTCCGAGTCATCGTCCGAGTCACCATTGCCGGGAGGCAACGGTGTGCAAATGAAACCAAATGTACCAGTCAGGGAGCTAACACGATCACCTATTTGCGGGGGTCCGGACTCACTCCGGATTCATTCCTTCCCTTTCCACCGGTACGTTCTTCTCGCTAAATAGTTTTATTTAGTCCAGTTATTATTTCGCCAGCTCTGCTCTCCGAAGGACTCCATCCCACCAAAACAAATGCACGTGTAGTCATAGACTCAGTGTTGCCAACTTTACGCATTTGACACTATATTTAGTTTTCCAGACCCCCCCTAGCACCAAAATCATTGAAAAACTCAAGGTGATATTCACTAGATATTCATCTAGTGCTTTTATAGTGAGCTGGGTTGAAAAACACTTCTCTAGCTCCTTGTAGTGCGTTTTGGGAAGTGCCACTAGTGCATTTTGGATTTTGGCAGTTGGCAACACTGCGTGTAGTACACGAGTCGGTAGCTAACTTAGTGCCTGATGAAAAATGAACACTATGTTAAATTAATGATCCGTGTGCGTGCAGGTATGCCTGCTCTACAAAATGCTACACAAGCACAATTGTACTGTAACTCTCATCTCTATTAATACATTTTTTCTTTCATTCATATAATTCAAGCTACACACTGCAACAAAACTGATAATTGATAAAACTGATATTTTTTTTTTACATTTGACCGTAGGAAGTTGTAACCTGTGACTTGACTTGAAAACCAGTGACTCGACTTGAAAACATTGTGACTCGACGCGACTCGAAACAACCATGCAACTTGACTCGACTTGACTCGCCCAACTGTGTGGACTCGACTCGACTTGACTCGCCCACAACCTAAAAAAAACTTGACTTGCTTGAGACTTGGGACCAAATGACTTGCGCTTGCTTGAGACTCGGCTCGGAGGGACTTGTGCAATTGTTATGTGAACTGTAACTGAACTCATATACTTGTATGTAGCCTACTACTTTTTGACTGACCCCCCAGCCAGCCAGGGATCTATACTTTTATTACTTGGTTATTTCCATCTGCATCAAATTTACCACATGGAAAAACAGCACTATGCAGCATAGGCCAGTGGTTTTCAACATTTTTGATACCAGGGCACACCATTTATTCAGCATTTGGGCCACGGACCACCATTTGAGGACATTTCAGCCCCACACAGACACCTAAACTAAAGATTTCTTTTGCTTTTGTCCACAATTCCAGGCTGGATTTGTGGAAACAAAACAGGCAAAACATACAGACCGAAAATGAACATTAAATCTTCAAGTTGTGTAGACTTTGAGCCAATTAAATGATGAATATTTTAACTCTTGAGAGCGTGAAAATGAAACCAAATGGACCCGCAAGGGTCCATTTGGTTTCATTTTCACGTTCTCAAGAGTTACATCTGGTTAACCAACTTAGCTGGGTACCACCTGGGACTCTCTCAAGGACTACTGGTGGTCCCCGGACCACTGGTGTAATCTAAGCTCGTACATCTTCTATTTATGCCAGGTGTTCAGTTCATCTCTATAGGATCATGACATTCGTGAATGAGTGAAATTTGTATTGACGGCTTATAGACTTATACTGTACGATTAAAGTACAACTGCATCAAAAGGGGATAACTGTGAATGGCAATTGTTAGGCAGCATTTACACTTGTTTACCATAGTGGCCACTGGCCACCACGTACATTTCACCAGGAAATGCCCATAATAGGGACACACACACACACACACACACACACACACACACACACACACACACACACACACACACACACACTCACACTCACACTCACACTCACACTCACACACACACACACACACACACACACACACACACACACACACACACACACACGTCACAAACAAAAATAACCCAAAATAAAAATAGCATGAATTCCATTCCATCTCTCTCTCCATGATGCCTGACTGTCCCCACCTCCCTCCCTGCATTTTTCACTTCCCCATTCTCTTCAGTTATTCTGTCAGTTTCCCCAGCTTGTCTCGCGCCACACGACTATATGTAACTAGGGGGTTTCATAATACGATGCTATTCTGGTAAGGCACTGCTGTTTAACTCTACACGACAACCATCATTGAGTCAGAGAGAGAGAGAGCAGTAGTGACATGTTATTAAGCGACTCAGTAATTGACAGTGACAGCTAAAGGTGCCATGAGGGCAATGAAAACGGACGCAGCTCTCCTTTTGCGGCGTGGCCCTGAAAAAAGGGAGCTTGCTTGCTTTGCAAGATTCAGAATTAGGGTGATCCAATCCAATCAGGTCTTCCATGACTTTGGATTGAATTAAACAAATACATTACACTGGGTATGAATATCCTGTAGTCATGGCAATGCCGGTTCTAAGAGTTAGGTAGGTGGCCCTATTGCAAGATTGTTTTAGGCAAGAATCCCTTTGTGTTTTAAGCAGCTAACATTAAGCTTTATTGAAACATATCAGATTTTTGAAAAAAAAAAAAAAGTGAACATGTGTCTCAAATCTATATATGAATATTTCGTGGCAAATGTTTTTAACTACGACGTTTTGCTTCCGACGTTGTCCCTGGAACTACATATTTTCAGATGGGGGTCGGAAGGCGTGCCACATACAGGTGATTTTGGGGGGTCCCTTGACATGAAATATTGAGGAAAATTGATGTAGAAAGCTGTGGTTTTATTTAGAATTTTGTAGAATCAGTTGTTCAGGTCCAAATGGGTGAAGATGGAGGCCACATGCTCCCAGGCAACCAATATAGCCTGTGTATGGTATAGGAGGATACACCCTGTGATGTGGCCCCCTTATTGGTCGTGGCCCTATGCAAGCATTTATATTGCTTTATGCCTAGAACCAGCCCTGGTCTATATAGTGCAGAGGTTCTACATCTACAAGTGGTGGAAAGTGTTTTACTTTAAAGATGTTTTACTTGCAGCCAATACAGGCAACTTACAGTGTTTGGGTTATAGGGTTAGTGAGTGATGTTGCCTGGTACATAAGCATTTCCAAATACCACTACTTTTACCTCTACTCCACTACATCAAACATTGCACTTTTACTGCACTGCACTTGTTGGACCCCTCAGTAACCCCGAAGGCGAGCACTTGGCCTGGACCCCCAATGCACTTAACCACTGGTCTAATGCAGGCCAGGGTTTTCAACCAGTGGTCCGAGGAAACTACTACGAAAATGAGAAAATCCTTAAGTTTTGGATCAGAGAGCCCGAACTCAACATCAAATGGTGGTCCTCCGTGGCTAAAATGCAGAATGAATAGTGGGCCCTGGTATGAAAAAGGTAAACCATGGGTGTAGTGGATCTCATGAACAAGTCACAGTGGGAACGGTCATTTCATGCTTCTCCAAAGTCCGTCCATTCTCGTATTTTTTAAAGCGGTTGCCAATGGTTACAACATGCAGCCGCTCTGGAAGAAAGTGTGTGTGTATGTGTGTGTGTGTGTGTGTGTGTGTGGGGTGTGTGGGTGGGGGGGGGGGGGGGTAATTACGGAGTGACGAAGGCATTAGATTCAGACCCAGCCTTCCACTTTACATGTCACGGCCAGATGCACAATTTGACAATTCAAGGGTGGAATAAGTATAGTATTTGGCTGCGAAATACTAGCATCATCATGTGACGTCCAGAGGGGACGGGTGTACTTATACTGTACATCAGGCTGCCTCACGCTACAGAAACAAGAGATAGGCTCCGGGCCTATAAGCCTCATGGCTTAATTACTTTACTTGTTTTACTTAAAAGGTAATAGCGGCAACTTTATAGCCCAAACTCAAAATAGATGTACCGTATATGTAGTATTACGCGGAAGCGGGGATTGAACCCGGGCTCAGCCCTATTGGCACGACTGGTTGTGCGTTGGACTGGCGAGTGGGAGTCCCGGGTTCGATCCCCGCTTCCGCGCAATACTACAATCTGGCGTAGTCGGCAGGATCTGGAGTGCGGGTGTTATCCCCAGTATACCCGCCTACATCCTTGCAGGTCCACATGCAGGACATCGTGTACGGCGGTCAAAAAGATCAAGGGGGTGAATGTAGCACCCAGACACATGAGGCAGCCACAACAGCCCTGCCAACCGGACTCAGCCCAAAAAACGTGCGTCAGGCACATGTGATGCACTGCTTTGATTATTCTAAATCAGTGGTTTTCAACCTTTTTGACACCAGGGAAAACCATTTATTCAGCATTTGAGCCACAGACCACCACTTGATGACATTTTAGCCCAAAGGACCTAAAACTAAAGAATTCTTTTGGTTTTGTTGACAATTCCAGGCTGGATTTGGGAAACAGTGTAGACTTTCTTAATTAAATAGCGCTAATTCAGATGAATATATTAACTCTTGAGAGTGTGAAAATGAAACCAAATGGACCCGCAAGGGTCCATTTGGTTTCATTTTCACACTCTCAAGAGTTACATCTGGTTAACCAACTTTCCAGCATTTAGCCTGGGGACCACCTGGAACCCTCTCAGGGACCACTGGTGGTCCCCGGACCACCTGTTGAAAACCCCTGATTATTCTAAATCTCTCTGCATTAAGAGTGTCTGCAAGAATGCCTAAAAATGTTTTCATACCGCTTGTAGTGCAAGTTGGAGCAGTGGGGAAGAGGCAAGGTAACCTGATGTTTTCAGTAGCTAAAAAGACAATGGGGTTGTTTCCATTCCAAAACACTTGATTCCTTCAGGGCAGCCAGAAGGATGAATAGCTAACATATCTGTAGTTCAGCATATGAAAAGGAAAGCCATAGAGGACAGACGACATCGTTCACAATTCACACCTCATCTTCCTATAGAGCAGTGGGATTCACACCTCATCTTCCAACCAGCCACCACCAGTGACCCCTGAGAGGATTCCAGGTGTTCCCCCATAGCTAAATGATGGGACGGTTGGTAAACAAATGCATCCTTATCTGTAACTCTTGAAACCCAACAGACCCTCACAGGTCCGTTGGATTTCATTTGACACTCTCAAGAGTTTTAAATTATATTTAAACATCTGATTTTTCCTAAATTGTGGACAAAAAACTTGTGAACTAAACATTGCCTCAAACACTGCAATGTGTAACCACTGGCAATGACCCTATGTAGGCATGTATATGTTGCAATGGGACAACAGATATGGTATAGAAATAGTCGATCTACACGTCATAAATATCAGCTTGCAGATCGACTAGGTCTGATATTTTGTAAAAAACAAAAAAAAAAAAAAAAAAAAAAAAAACAAACAAACAAAAACGATTAAATGTGTCACTGAGGCCTTTGAATATTGAATTGCATGGTTATTTTGTTATCACATCTTTCCAGTGCAACTTGCAAATATACTGTACAGAAAGAAACACAAATACAAAAAAAACAAAAACATTTAAAAATTCTAAAATTTGTTACAATGTTACACTAGGCGACAGCCCTACATTCCCCATCAGGTTTTTCTCAAATTGAATGGAATGGCATTGAACTAAAACATGAAAAGGTTCTCTTTCAAAACCGCCCTGAAGCCACGGAGAGCTAAATAAAACATCAAATCCAAAAGGAGGTGTCTTTTGTATAATCTTTTGTGTAACTTTGTAATGCAAACTGACGTTTTGCACACATTTAACACTGTTGAAAACAAATTACTACGTTGTGGGTTTGGGCTGACGTGATCTACCGGCAAAACCTTTGTGATCTACTGTTAGATCGTGATCTACCTTTTGGGCACCCCTGATTGCTAAACTATTGCCTGGGCATGTCAGAATAGGCACACATCCAGGACACGAATAGCAAATCTACAAGCTTTCACTGTGTATCCCAGGA
Organism: Benthosema pterotum; assembly: GCA_039105355.1. Lineage (NCBI taxonomy): Eukaryota > Metazoa > Chordata > Actinopteri > Myctophiformes > Myctophidae > Benthosema > Benthosema pterotum. Next base: position 48,785,596 of record CM076972.1, on the reverse strand, counting down.
GCCTATAGAAACTATTAGGTGTTGTCTTTAGAAGTGAGCTGGTTTGCAGATGGGAAAAAACAAAGGAGTGTGCAGAGGATGGACCCCTGGGGGACCCCATGTCGGCCAGTGAGGTATAATAGGAGTTGAAGTGGTTAAAATAGTTCTGAATGTTTTTTCCCCCTGTTTGTGTTAAGGGTCTGTTATGTGAGCACAGATTCCAGACCAGGGGCGGATATAACATGTCCCATTTGGGGGGGGGGGGGGGGGTGCAACAGAACATGTTGGAGGGGCAATAGAAAATGGTATGGGGGCGGCTTCATCGCCCGTGTCGCCTCGCGCCACGGGCAATGAAGTCGCACCCATACCATTTTCGGTTACAGCACTTTTATTAGTCAAGTAAAGCATCAAAAATAACACCAGTTGTTGTTGAAGTTGCAACAGACACACAGCATGCATAAAGCTAAAGGTCTGACTCAGAGAGTTTTCTGTTTTCAATGATGGAATGCTGTTGGTTTAGTGGTGACACAGCTGTAGTTAGTTAGTAGCAGTAGTAGTGTTTCAAATCATTTTAAATATAAGCACTTTAATTTGAAATATCTTGGGGTGTTTTGCATGGCATCGTGTTTGGGGGGCAGACTGGGTATTTAGGGGGGCATTGCCCCCCCATGCCCATGCCTAGATCTGCCCCTGTTCCAGACCACTGTGGTGGAGGAAATACCTACCGTTCTGGGAAAAAAATAAGCCTCCCAGAAGAGTTGGGAAAACCACAACACGTTGAACAATACAATATTGCCCAGTCCATGCATCCTCAGATATACCCAGTTACAAAATGGGGGTTCAGAACATTCCACTGTTTGTGCTGTCATTTTGTCTAAAAACAAATCATTGACGTGATTGTTTCACCTTTTAGGACCTTTTTTTTCCTGAGAGCGTGCAAATGGAACCAAACGGACGCATTAGAGTTAATTTGGTTTCCTTTGTAGGCTCTCAGATAAAAAGAAAACGGAATCTCCCTTTAATGTCCGCAGCCATACAAAATCAAACTGCAGCCATACAAAAGTGACAAAAAAAACAGTCATTTTCAAGATTCTCGAAAATGAGGTCATTCAGATGCTTAAATATAATTTTAAACTCTTCAGAGCGTCAAATGAAACCCAACGGACCTGTGATGGGTTTCAAGAGTTACAGTTCCATAAGTATATCACACATTTATAGTAGAGCTACTTACGTATTAGTCTTCTTGCTAGCCCAGAGAGCCCTATTGGGAAGCTGGACATGTTGAGTACACCAAGGTTTTATCTTAGAAATATTGAGTAGGGGTTCCAGTATGGGTATAAACAGCCAGATGCTAACTTTCATAATGTTGACCAATTTTCATAATTGGCATAGGCCAATATGTCACCATACCATTAACCCTTGCCTAGATTCATATACTGGCAAATTGTCACATGGAAACGTGCACATGTACAGTACATCACCTGGTACATTACGTGGCGTGCGCGCACGCACACACACACACAGGTCTAAAGTTACACCAAAGATTCTTATTTGCCTGGGCGTCCGCAGTTCCCATTGAAGAACTATACTAGTTCTTCAATGGGAACTTCCCATTGAAGAACTATACTAGTTCTTCAATGGAAACTTCCCATTGAAGAACTAGTTCTTCAATCAGAACTTCCCATTGCCAAAAACAACCCATTTGCAAGCTCGCATTTTTAGTTTGTAGATTGGGGACCTGATTTTGTTTGCGACTACTGTTCTACGTTCTAGGGCATTTGGGGAGAGGTGTTCCCACACTAAGGTTATTTTGGTAACCATCCTTTAAACACCTCTGCCACCTCTTTATTGTTTCCTGTTGTGCCCAGTCCTATATTGGTTCATAAGTACCTCACTTAGCGGCTTGTGATGCGTGGTTCTCCCCGCAGTCTCGTTTTCCTTCTTTTTTCGTCTCCAGGCTCACAAAACCTTTCAAAAGATCATAGCTCGGTCAATTCTGTACCATTTATTACCATTCAAAGTGCTATGTGATCACCAAATATCGATGTTTCCTTTGCTGTACGTAATGTTATAAAAGCAAATTGAAAGAAGAAAAAAAAATGATCATCTTATATTTGGCCCCGTCGAGAACTCTTCTTCTTGATGACTCATAGCTCCATCATTTCTGGGCCATTTCATACATTTCATACAAGTACAACACGTAAACATTAAATACCACTTTTATTTATGTAAAAGTGAGGACAGCACAGAACCAACATTGTCCATTTTATCATATCTTTATATACTGTAACTTAGCATATACTTCTAAATACTTCTCCTAAAATGGCTCCATTTCTTATAACTATGCATTTGATTGGTGGACTGTGTGGACTGTATCTGAAACCTGCCTAAACATGACATGTCGTTGGGGATTCCAAGCTAATAGAAACTACGCAGAAAGTTTCTCTTCCTGGAAATTTAGCGTGCTAGAATAGAAGCCATTGTTCTTCCAACTGATGATGATGTGACTGATGGGCGGGTTTCTGAACTGTCCAGAGCTCCTATTCTGAGACAGGAAAAAAAAGCCATATCTCCAATTAGATTAAGTTGAAGAAGATTTTCCCCCTCACAGATATTGCCACAAAGTGCATTGGGTTGAGAAGGTCACAGTCACCTAGCTCAGACAGGGCCGGTTTGAGCAATAATAAGCAATATAATGGGTCAAAGTTGAAGTGGGTGGGGCAAACTGTTGTTGACTTATGTGGACTACAGTTATACTGTACAGACAGAGTTGTGGTGCAGTTATAGTTGGTTGAGTGATGACCGAAAAGTCTGTGATTGCAAACAGGATGCAATTGATGACAGACTTGATGACAGACTCCATTTGTAGATTGTCAAGAGGTAAAATAATATTGATTTTAAAACTGCTAGTTCCAATGCTTGAATTTGACTGGCTGGTCACAGTCACGTGACACGTGGAAAAACCCACCAGTATCACATATAGCAGTATCACTCCGCCACCCAGAACCGGCTATGTTGTTGTGTTATGGAATCTTCTTGCAGGTGCGTCGTTTCTACAGCTTGTTGGCCAGGAACTACATTCGTGTAGCTGGGAACTACCTTCTTGTAACTGGGAACTACATTCTTGTAGCTGGAACTACTTCATCGCCCGTGGCGCATTGCGCCATCGCCCGTGTCGCTTTGCGCCACGGGCGATGAAGTCGCACCCATACCATTTTCGTTTACAGGACTTTTATTAGTCAAGTAAAGCATCAATAATAACATCAGTTGTTGTTGAAGTTGCAACAGACACGCAGCATGCGTAAAGCTAAAGGTCTGACTCAGAGAGTTTTCTGTTTTCAATGATGAAATGCTGTTGGTTTAGTGGTGCCACAACTGACACTAGTTAGTAGCAGCAGTAGTAGTGTTTCAAATCATTTTAAATATAAGCACTTTCATTTGAAATATCGTGGGTTGTTTTGCATGGCATCGTGTTTGGGGGGGCAGACTGCCCCCCCCCCCCCCCATGCCCATGCCTAGATCCGGCCCTGGTGACCTGCGACCTCTTTGGTCAGCTTCTGCAACTCGGTTAAAATGAAAACGTCTTCTCACACACACACACACACACACACACACGGGCTGTCATTTGCCGGGAATGTCGCGACGCATGCGTGTTTCACGATCAAGCTATTCGCCGTTGCGACTGGGAGCCGCCGCGTTCGTCGACGACTCGGCGACCGGCGCGTTCCCGTCGGCGCTGGCGCACCTGCAGCGGTGTTCTGTCGGCGGTGGTGGTGGCGGCGGTGTCCTCTGCTGCGCCGCCAGGCCCGTCAGCAGCTCCAGGACCTTGATCTCGTGCTCCATGCGGGCCTTCTCCCTGCGCTCCTCCCTGTCGGCCGCCTCACGCTGCCTGCAGGGTCATGGAGGAAGCAGCGGTTAGTTGGAGTTGACACTGGAATCTAGTTTGACACCGGATTCTAGTTTGACATCGGATTCCACTTTCTGACACTACTGTAGATTCCACTTTCTGACACCAGATTTTACTTTCTGACACTATATTCTACTTTCTGACACTATATTCTACTTTCTGACACTAGATTCTAGATTGACAACAGATTCTAGTTTGACAACAGATTCTAGTTTGACATCAAATTCTACTTTCTGACACTAGATTCCACTTTCTACATTAGATTCCACTTTCTACATTAGATTCCACTTTCTGACATTAGATTCTAGTTTGACACCAAATTCTACTTTGACATCAGATTCTACTTTCTGACACTAGATTCTACTTTCAGACATTAAGATTCCACTTTCTGACACTAGATTCCACTTTCCGACATTAAGATTCTATTTTATGACACCAGATTCTAGTTTGACACCAGTTTCTAGTTTGACACTAGATTCTAGTTTGACACCAGATTCTAGTTTGACACCAGATTCTAGTTTCTGACACTAGGTTCTAGTTTGACACCAGATTCTTGAAATTAAATGGGTTGAGAATCATTCTTAGAGATGTGGGGGTTACCTGCGTTCCTCTCTCTCCAGCCAGTGGGCCAGCAGGTCCTGGTGCCAGCGGGCCTGCTCCTGCCTCTGGCCTTCCAGCTGCAGCAGCAGGCCCCGGGTCTCAGACACCAGCCGCTGGAAGCACTCCGACAGGTGGGTGAGGGTGGGCTCCAGGGAGGAGGAGGAGGAGGGGCACTGAAGCTGCAGGGCGGGGCCAGAGGCGGGGCCATGGGCAGGCGTGGGCCCCCCTGCCGGGGCAGTGGTGGTGGTGGTGGGGTCCGGGGCCAGAGGTAGGGGACACCCGGAGGGCTGTGGGGGGAGGAGGAGAGTTGGAGGTCGCGGCAGTGGTGGAGGAGGAGGAGGAGGAGGTTCTAGTGTAGAAGGAGTACTGAGGTCGTCTTCCTGAGGGTGACCTGTGGATGCAAAGGGGTTTGTAAAAAAAAAAAAAAAAAAAAGTTACTTTTCCAGGTGGTCCCTCGACCACCTGTTGAAAACCCCTGCATTATTAGATCAAGTCCTGACAATATCTAGTATTTATGACAAGGAGCCACAGTTGCCCTTTTAAAAGCTCAGTGAGGCACTTGGACTATTCCTCCAGCCAATGACAAAGCAGTACAGTATATATATATATACACTACAGTATACTGTATACTGTACATATGACCACATAATATTGTTGAAACAGCTTAAAAGTGGCAATACAAACAAAATTAATGTTAATAATGATGGACATTCATGAATGGGGCTGGGCTTATGGAAAGGCCTATTGTACCCAAGTACAGTAGCAGCACTTGAATAAATTAGACACAGTTAGTTACATACAGTACGTACCAGCGGCAGGTTCGTGGAGCATGGCCGACTCCAGGAAGGCGCTGTGGCGTCTGTCTCGGAGAGGCTGCGACGCGCCCGTGTCGCTGTACTCAAACTCCTCCGTGGAATCCTCCCTGTCGTCTTCCAGCTTCACCTCGGGGTTCAGCGGCCACGCGTAGCGACCGACTCCTCCTCCGCCTCCTCCACGGTCCTCGAAAGAAGAACTCAAATGCTGCTGCGTCCCGCTGGGCCCCAGCAGCGAGCCAAAATGGCCGCCTCTTGTCGTCGTCGTCGTTGTTGTGTCCATCCTGGGGCTGGCGTCCGAGCTGAGGCTTCGCGGCCTTTCCCCGGCGGTGGCGGAGCTCACGTGAGACGCGGCGAAGCCTCCCGCGGGGCCGGCCGGGTGGTGGTGGCGTTGGTGGTGGTGGTGGTAGTGGTGACCAGGGACCACCCCTGACACCACCAGCGCCTCCGAAGGCCTCCTGCCCAGGACGGCGTCCATTTCGGCGAAGTATTTGAACGTGCAGGGCTGCGAGCTGTCCACGCTGTGCTGGAGCTTGGCCCGCACGTAGTTGGCCTTTAAAAAGGTGAAATAAAAATTCAACTTTTTTATTTTTATTTTACATGTGTTTTTGGTGCTCCCATGTGTGTTTTCTATCTCCACAAACAATTGAACCATCAGTCCTTTGTATCATATACCTGTAGGAGCTTTAATGGAAACTGCTCTCAGGAACAGCTTGTTTGATTTTGGCCTCATATTAATGAGGTCATCAAGGCACCCTGCTTTGTATAGTATAATTCCTCTTTCCACTTTCTTTATAATGTCCAAATCGTTGATTTAGTCAGTATTAGTCTTTTGGATGAAATGCTTATTAATTTTAGTCATTTTTAATCATGATAGTTCTAGTGTAGTTTTAGTCAACATTCTGAAAAGGCTATTTTTAGCTTGTCGACGTCTTAGTCGTGACAAGAGAGGAGCTGACAAAGTCATTTTTAGTTAAAGCCAGGCTTGACGAAAACAGCACTGGCTTCAAAAATACAAATACCATCGTTGACCTACATATGGACCACTATGTACTGTACGCATGTATGTATGCAAATAAATACCGGAAGCTTGACCCTGAACCATATACAGGTATACACCAGTGTTGCCAACGCCCCGGTAAAAGAAGTAGCTAGAGGCTCTTACAAAAAGTATCTCTAGAAGTCGTTGGGGGCTTTATTTTACATCATTTTGTAATAATGGTACAACACAAACATTACAGAGACTTTGGTTGTTAGAGTGCAATACTTTGAAACAGTTGACATGTTCCACTTAAAATACAGTAGCTCAGTAGGGCGCTGCTCTCGCCCTAGTCTGTCCCTATTCAGCTTGAGTGCTCCATTTCTGACCCCTCGATGTCGCAACTCTGACACTGGATGGCTCGCGTGTGACACTTGCGGCCGCCACGTGCTCATTTGGGTTTGGGGTTTTATCTCTGGCGACTGCCACACGATTTGTCCCCAAATCACCAGGAAGAAGTAGCTAGATAAGTCGCTAAAAGCGTTGGCAACACAGGTATACGCCTGGGTGTCGGCTTTGCCTTTACCTTCAAGGTCTTGACGCGGAGCCTGCACTGGTGCGGGCTGCGGGAGAAGCCCAGCTCACACATGCGGGACGAGAGGTGCTTGAAGACGTGGCGGTTGCGCAGGTTCTCCGCCAGGCTCTTCTGGATGCGCTCGTCGCTCCACGCGCACAGCAGCACCTGGGTCTCCTCCACCGTCCAGTTGACGGAGCGCTCCGCCTCGCGCTTCCCTGCGGGTTAGGGTGGGTGACACCACACAACGGAGAGGTGAAAGGAGAATTAGATACTAGAGATTACGTTTATTTGAAGTTAATAAAAAATGGTGGGTGTTACTCCTATCCCATGTTTCACCATGTTAATGATTCTTCTTTTATTTTATGAGAGTGTACAAATGGAACCAAATGGACCTGCTAGGTCAATTGGAAATGTCCCTCTTTCAGGCTGCAACAGCACTCACGATAGCTCAGTTTTATGACCCGTCAATGCTGCAACTTTTCGGCTGGTCCGAGTATTATTTGGGCCAAGCCTTCATGTATTCCATGGGACATTGTAAAAATTCTATTCTATTTACATCACTCCAAAAATGCATTTTTGCCAGAAAAACACAACTGTGAGGAGGCAGCTTGGGGTACTCTTCTTTTTGTCAAGACTTTTCACAAAAGTAAATAATAATAATAATTAAACATATATACTGAATGTGTTTCTATCATAGAAAGAAAAAGGATGGATCTGTGAACTTCTCCTTTAGTCCACTGAGACATGTGGGAACGATTCTGTGGAGAAACAAATACCACTGTAATACCACTGTGGGTGGATGGGGTTTTTCTCTATCAGTGTTTTCAGTGGAATTCACTGAAGACACCGAAAACAGGGATGTGGGCAACAGGGCAGGGAAACAACCCTGCTTCTATAGCAGCAGATGAGCATCATGACAGGGGCGGATCTAGGCATGGGCATGGGGGGCAATGCCCCCCTAAATACCCAGTCTGCCCCCCCAAACACGATGCAAAACAACCCAAGATATTTCAAATTAAAGTGCTTATTAAGTGCTATTTAAAATGTTTTGAAACACTACTACTGCTACTAACTAACTACAGCTGTCTCACCTCTAAACCAACAGCATTTCATCATTGAAAACAGAAAACTCTCTGAGTCAGACCTTTAGCTTGATGCATGCTGTGTGTCTGTTGCAACTTCAACAACAACTGATGTTATAATTGATGCGTTACTTGACTAATAAAAGTCCTGTAACCGAAAATGGTATGCGCCACGGGCAATGAAGCCGCCCCCATACCATCCCCCCCCCCCCCCCAAACGGGACATGTTACATCCGCCCCTGCATCATGAAGGAACTGAAGAACCCACCACGCACCTCGGACATCAGCAACATTATGACAACATCGGTTAGAGTAAAAGTGTGTTTAGTGTAAAAAAAAAAAAAAAAAGTCTCAGTTTGGGCTTTAGGAGAAAAGCCTTTTGTCCAATCAGGATGAGATGGAACCCTCATCCAATCAGGATCGAGCATAGGCCTTGGTGTATGTGTTGTTGGTAGGTTGTACTTCCCCTCACCAGGGGTGTGGGGGGGACGAGGGTTTTCCAAATCACCCAACCCAAATCACCTAATATACCTTTAAGGTTATGGTAATGGTGTGGTTATGCATAAAACACAGTGGCTATTTCGTGGCAGTTGCCACTGCCGGTCTTGCACCTGCATCTTTTCACTCCAAGCACTTTTCAACAGTTTGGCAGGTGCTGCAGATATGTTTTTTTTTCTCTCTGTTTTTTTTTTAACGTAACATCTGTGTTTCAGCTGTGGGCAGCTGTTTCTCCATGAGTACGCGATTTCGTAACAGCAGTTTCCTTTTGATACACACAATAAAACTCGCTTTCATTCCATTGTCTCTATTTGTGTGTGGTGGTGTCACAGGAGTGAATCATTTCGTATGATTTCCACAACACTTACTTACCAACAACACAGTTTGCTTTGGAGACGCTTTCATTTTTTAACTCTCCTTATTGGTGCAGCCAGCGGCGGATGTAACATTTCCCAATTGGGGGGGCAGGAGAAAATGGTATGGGGGCGGCTTCATCGCCCGTGTCGCTTCGCATGAAGCCGCACCCATACCATTTTAGGTTACAGGACTTTTATTGGGCAACTAAGCATCGATAATAACACCAGTTGCTGTTGAAGTTGCAACACACGCAGCATGCATAAAGCTAAAGGTCTGACTCAGAGAGGTTTTTGTTGCTTTTCCCAACTGTGGACAAAAAGTTATTAGCTTTGGGTGCAAGAAACTAAACTCAACATCACAAACTGTCAACTCAAACCGCAAATACAGTACAGTAGTAGCATATACAAGAAAACCTTCCAATTCTCCCCCTCTATTTTTCATTATAAGTGCATTATTCTTAACAGTAAGTGACATCATCACCAGTATTTCAAAGTCAAACATTCTTGGGGGGCTTGAGATCTTGTTGAGCCGGTCATTTTGAAAGTAGCTCTCAAGTCAAAAAAAGTGTGGGCACCTCTGGTTTATATATTCTATACAGGAGGGGTTTTCAACAGAGGGTTCCAGGTGGTCCCCAGGCTAAATGATGGAAAGCTGATTAACCAGATGTAACTCTTGAGAACGTAAAAATGAAACCAAATGGACCCTGGCGGGTCCATTTGGTTACATTTTTACACTCTCAAGAGTTAAAATATTCATCATCTGAATTAGCACCACCTAATTAATAAGTCTACACTGTTTTGTTTGCAAAATCCAGCCCTGAATTGTGGACAAAATTGTGGCTCAAATGCTGAATAAATGGTGGACCCTGGTGTCAAAAAGGTTGAAAACCCCTGCTATATAGGAAGCTGAGGTTATTGGGGTGGGAGGTTGTGTGTCTCGGGTGGTGTGTGACGTGCATCACACACACACACAGAGGTTTCCAAGTAACAAGGAGGTGGAATTGAAACCAAGGAGATTTCACGGTTTCTGTGGGTTTGTTGTTGTGCACCAAACCCATGACGTAAGAACATCACTCAAAACCCACCTCTTCATGGACACCCAACTGAGGTCCGGTTAAAGGGGAACTCCACCCATTTTCAACATTTTAATATGTCATTGATATACCTTAGAGATGTTGTGTAGACATGATGAAAAAGTTCCCCCCCAATTCTGTATTTCCTAAAAATGGAGGTCTGAAAAAAACATTAACATGGTGAAATATATCTTATGACATCATCAAGATGTATTTCACCATGTTAATGATTTTTCTTTCAGACCCCTTTTTCCAACCCTAGCGGGTCCATTTGGTTCCATTTGTACCCTCTCAGGAAAAAGGGGTCTGAAAGAAAAATCATTAACATGGTGAAATACATCTTGATGATGTCATCAAATGTATTTCACCATGTTAATGTTTTTTTCAGACCTCCATTTTTTTCGTCCTTTTTTTTATATCTCATCAAGCTGTGTTTAATGATTTTCTTCACAACTCCAGTTCTCCCTCCAACATCTCTAAGGTACAGTATATTAAAGGAGAATTCCATGTCATTAATATACCTTAGAGGGTCCATGTTGGTTCACATTTGGTTCACATTTTCCCTCTCGGGAAAATGTTGAAAATGGGTGGAATTCCCCTTTAATGACATAGTGCAATGTTGAAAATGGGTAGTATTCTCCTTCAAAATAAACTATAAACAATTAATCAGTTTAAGCACTTCAAACCTAATATATACTTCTGTCTATTTTCAAAAGAGGTCCACAGGTCAGGGGGTCCCCTTGTAAATGGGGATGCACTGCCATATCAACATGACCCCTCCCTAAGGGGTCCTTGAGGGAGTTCCAGGGGGTCCCCAGCTAAATGATAGTTAGGAATCAAAATGGACCTTTATGGGCCTGTAACTAACAGTGTACACATGGACCCATTTATGGAACATTTGCTTCCTTTTGCCTACACTCTCAAGAGTAAAAAGAAAATAGGGGTAAAAATGGGGGTCCAGCATCCAGGTGATAGAAATGCCATTGAATGGGAGGTTATGGAATATGGACCGTGTATAAACTAATGCATGTCAGTCAAAGTGGGGGTCCTTGACGTCGTCTATGAGGCACATATTTCCCAATGGGGGATAGGGTGGTCCTTGACGTGAAAAAGTTTGGGAACCAACACTGTGTGCTGTTGTTGTTAGCAGTTAGCAGCCTCGCTACTGCAGCGGTGGTTGTCATGTTGTCTTGATGAAGTGTGCACAGAGAGAGCAGACCCAGCGCCATCCAGAGTCTGGGTAGCGACAACGAGGGGGTCAAAAACCCAGCGCGGTCCACGCAGCCCGAATAGGGACAAAAAGGACACGAGGGCACGTGTGCAACATGTCAACTGTTTTTAAAGTAGTGAAAAGTGTACAGTGACAACTGAAGTCTCTGTAATGTTTACGTTGTATTAAAGAGTCCAGCATATTTCTACCATTGACGATTTCTACCTACTTCAGTTCCAGGACTTGTCCTTATTGGATGTCCCCGTTCTCAATATATGTCTACGTAGAAATGCCGCCATTGGACTTGCCCCGTGCAGTGAACGGAGTTGTCACCACTCTGTGGTGTAGTGTGTAGAGTAGCAGAGCCATACAGTATAGACAGAGTTACGACAACTCCGTCCACTTCGTGGGGCCAGTCCAATGGTGGCTCTATTTAGACTTGAATAGAGAATGGGGACAACAAATAGGGACTTATTGTACAGTAACATTGTTAGTTACTGTACAATACCATTGACATGTTGAAAACACGCATAGAATGGCTCTTATTTGCGCCACCCTCGTTGAAAACAATGCATTTTAACTCCCTTGGGCTGTCCCTATTCGGGCTGCATGAACGGCGCTCGAGCGCTCGGTTTCTGACCCCTCAATGTCGCAACCCGTCTACTAGATGTCTCTGTGGAGGAGTAGACTTACGTCTCGAGGAGGTCGACACGGGGTTGTTGTGTGACAGCGGAGGAGGATTCATGGCGGCGGCGCGGCTCGCAGAGACGCGTAAATCAAATGGAAACGGTCTAAAACATTAACAAAAAACAACAACAACGAGCCTCCATGCCTGACTTCACCACGACAACAACAGCTAGTAGTGCTGCGCTTCTTCCGCTCTCTGACTGGTAGTTCTGTGCGTGACGTCACCGCGCTCTCCGGGTTGCCATGGATACGGTACGACGCCTCTCTCCCACTGAGCCCCAAAATTACATCAATTTGAGGTTACACGGACCTCCGTTTGATGGCTCTACACACAGCATGGGCGGATCTAGGCATGGGCATGGGGGGCAATGCCCCCCTAAATGTCCACTCTGCCCCACCAAACACGATGGCATGCAAAACAATCAAAGATATTTCAAATGAAAGTGCTTATATTTGAAATGAATTGAAACACTACTACTGCTACTAACTAACTACAGCTGTGTCACCACTAAACCAACAGCATTTCATCATTGAAAACAGAAAACTCTCTGAGTCAGACCTTTAGCTTTATGCATGCTGCGTGTCTGTTGCAACTTCAACAACAACTGATGTTATTATTGATGCTTTGCCTTTACTTGACTAATAAAAGTCCTGTAACCAAAAATGGTATGGGTGCGACTTCATCGCCAGTGGCGCGAAGCGACATGGGCGATGAAGCCGCCCCCATACCATTTTCTCCTTTTAAAGGGGAATTCCACCCATTTTCATTTTTTTTTTATGAGAGTGTACAAATGTACCATTTGTACACTCTCAGAAAAAAGGAAACTCATTAACATGGGGAAACACACCTTGATGTTATCAAGATGTGTTTCACCATGCTAATGATTTTTTTTTTCCAGACCTGCATTTCTAGGAAACACAAAATGGGGGGGGGGACTTTTTTTTTTTTTTACCATGTCCACACAACGACACGACATGACATGACATAGTAAGATATTGAAAATGAGTGGAATTCCCCTTTAAGACACATGTGCATGCACACTTGCATTTGCATGCACACACAGACACGCTATTAACACGCTTAACAAGTGGGCCTATAGCATATTGAGAAAGATTGTTTACAGTGCCTAATTGTATCCATAAAAGTAAACGACAAGACAAAAAACATAGGCCTACTTTTGCCCCAAAAATATCTTAGATGTGAGAAGTTGGGGGACGCCGTCCGCCCCGCGTCCCCCCTACACCACACCCCTGGGCACCACTCGTGCCTAAATTGTTATAGTAAATTTGCCAATGAGCCTTTGTGATAATGAAAAAAAATCTAACGGTAAACAAGGGAGGAGGGAAGACTAAAACAAACACACCCAGAAATTGTTCTAATCTTGTAATAATAATGGCAGAAGAGGCAAGCGGCTCTGGCGGGATGCAGAGCGCGCTGAAGTGCTAATGGTTCATTTGCCGCATTCTTGGACTGTCTGCTCAGAGCTTTAAGACCTGCTGTTCAACTGTTCCATGTCAATGCATCACTACTGCCCCAGACGGGCCTTTCATCCACACTCGTGCGCACGCACGCGCACACACCCAAGATATTTCAGTGCTTATATTTAAAAGTATTTGAAACACTACTGAAAATGGTACCATTTTCTTCTGCCCAACCCAATTGGGAAAGGTTACATCCGCCCCTGATGCAATGAATCAATATAGTCAATATACAAGCTCACTCTGTGAAAAATACCTACATACCATACCATACAATATCTATACAAGCCGTGAGCTTGTAGATCTGCTATTTTTGAAAAGCCAACTATTTTTTTTAATGTAAATTGACACTATGATGCTTTCCCGATTTTATTATGTCTCATGGAAAGCTCCACAGTACAAATGCTGAAAATAGCAGAGCTACAAGGTCACAACTTGCAGATCTACAAGGTCTAACTTAAAAGTTTCCACTATAGTGCTACTTAAATGCAAAAGTATCTAATACTAATACCAAATACCACACAGGTAATTGTTCTATATTGTCTATTTAAGATTCCACTTGGACATTGGCATCAAACACCTATAGTGCCAAACTAGTAGTCACTATGCAGAATAGCCCATTCCACAATCAAATTATTGTATAATGTAATTAGCAATGCATTAATGTGTAGGTCACTTTAATTTTGCATCTGGAGCGGCTGATTTTTAATCTATATTAAATACTGCTGCTTGGTGGCTTAACCTATGTAATCTATGTGGCTTAACCTGCAGCCTGCTGGGTAGCTTAACCTATATGCGATTCATCCATTTGAAAATAACTAAAGCTACAGTAGCCTGGCTAAAGCTAGACCGAATCAGCTGTTGGCAAAAACCTGCCTGTCAGCAGATAGGTCTGGAGTAGCTCCAGGGGCGGATCTAGGCATAGGCATGGGGGGGGGATGCCCCCTAAATGCCCATTCTGCCCCACCAAACATGATGGCATGCAAAACAACCCAAGATATTTCAGTGCTTATATTTAAAAGTGTTTGAAACACTACTGAAAATGGTATGGGTGCGGCTTCATGAAGCTGCCCCCTTACCATTTTTTTCTGCCCCCCCCCCAATTGGGAAAAGTTGCATCCGCCCCTGAGTAGCTCAATTGTATGCCCATTTCGTTCTTCGGGAAATTGGGGTGGCCAATCAAGACATAATATTCAAAAATACTTGCATACTGTGTCCTGATTGGCCACCCTGATTTCGTGTTGTAGGAAATGGGTGTACAATTCAGCTATTCCAATCCAATCTGCTGGCAATATTTTTGCCAACAGCTGCCAAGTACGATATCAATATACAAACCAAGGTAACTCTACATATAACAGGGTATGAATCCTTCATGCCCTATCCAAGTTATCTGGCTTTACAGCTTAGACACTAAGACTTCATTTCCAACTGAGACTTTATGGATAGCAGTACCTTCCTTTAACCACGGTATCTCCAACAATCTCAAAACTCCAGAATCAACAGGGCACAAGCCCCAAGATACAAGGCACAGAGACAGACCCCTTCAGGCCTTTACCCCCCTACCATCAAGACTGTCGGCCTTCAGTAGAGGATCTGGATAAAGTACGCCTTAAAACATACACACCAAGGTAACCCAGATACCTTGACTTAGCTCTACTAAGGCCGTCTTTCCAATTACACGTGTTGGACATTTCGGTTTACCAGAACAGTGGCCTTTGTGGTTAGAGTGTCCGCCCTGGAACTGGGAGGCCGAGGTTCAATTCCCGATTGGGTCATACCAAAGACTCTAAAAAAATGGGACCCAATGCCTCCCTGCTTGGCACTCAGCATCAAAGGGATGGATTGGGGGTCAAAATCAGCTAATGATTCCCGAGCGTGGCAAGCCGCAGCTCACTGCTCCTTGGAGCTCACCGCTCCAAGTGATGGGTCAAAAGTGGAGAACCAATTTCACTGTAGAGACAAATCATGCGACTTTGACTTTTGACTTTGACTTTACAGCAATACTAGGCATATACGAGTCCTACATTTCCCAGCATCCCCTGCGTGTTTAAGTCGGGAAACAGTGCCCCCATTACATTTCGATAGAGAACATATTTAGAACAGGCTTTGTGCCCTGAAATTCAGGGAATGGCTAAAATAGGCCAGTCATAATGGATATCAAATTAAAGAATTTGTTTTAATGGAAAAGGTTACTTAGTATAGCTCTGACACCACAAAGGCAAGTCATTTCATTCACACCTAACCTTTCATTTAAGTAAAAGCCCCTCAAATTTGTACCTAAGTACAATAAACCTGAGTTAACTTAGTTTTCATCCTACACCAGGCATCTATACCGTTTTCTTTTGTCTTGGCATTTAAGACAATTAACAGCAATGCGCAGAAACACACTGAGGTGCCATACAATATTATATGGCCTAGTTGTGACTTTGTCTCCTCAGTATAGTCTATACCTCCAATCAGTGAGAGGATATGTAGACCCTGAAAGTGCAAGCTGGGTTCTATTTTATGCAAGAATAAGCACAGCGATAATTGCTAGTAAATGCACGCACGCACGCATGCACACGCACACACACACACTCACACACACACACACGCACGCACACACACACACACACACACACACACTCTGGATGAGCCCAGGCTATAGCGTAGGTAATTACAGAGGATGAGGCAGTTGGCTGGACCTTCAAAGTCATTATTACACACACACACACACACACACACACACACACACACACACACACACACACACACACACACACACACACACACACACACACACACACACACACACACACACACACCTCTTGGCATTTTCCTTCTAGACCAATCACATTACACATGAGACCTGGTGATGTCACACACGGACACAGACTCCGTTTCGGTTCTCACCTATAACCTTGAACCAGTTCCATAGCGTTTGCACTGAAAATAATTGGGTTCAGACTGCAGAACGCTAAGGGTGCAAGGCTTCGGAATCGGAACCACAAAAAAAGGGCCGACGCCAACGTTCCGAGAATCTATAGAACGGAACCATTTCTAGAGTTCGTTTGCTGGAAAAATTAGATTATGTGCAGACTCTCACACACATGCACGCATGCATGGACAGGGTCTAGACACGACGGCGAAACCTTTGACACATTTCCCTCATTTCATCACAGCCTACAGCTATCAGCATGTGAGAAACAGCACGGTTAAAGATATGGCCCATGGTTCCAAGAAGAAGAAAAATGATTTATTGAATGATTCCTCATACGGTTCTAAATAACCTGTTTGTGGTTCTCTGTTATTTTACTGTAGGAAAGAGAAGTAGACAGGATTGTAGGCCTAGCAGAGCAAGGAACGCTCACTTACTCTTACCCAGGAGAGAGTGAGTTTACTAACAACAATTGTGTAAAAAGGTGATG
Organism: Benthosema pterotum; assembly: GCA_039105355.1. Taxonomy (NCBI): domain Eukaryota; kingdom Metazoa; phylum Chordata; class Actinopteri; order Myctophiformes; family Myctophidae; genus Benthosema; species Benthosema pterotum. The sequence goes on along the minus strand of CM076972.1, from coordinate 48,768,950 downwards.
TAAAATTGTTGGATTAATGTTCTGTGATCTATTGTGGACGAACAATACGAGGTTGTCACTCTCCACACACAGGTACAGGCACTGAAAATGCAAGTGATAGTACTGTAGCTCCACAAGACCAGCTAGGCTACTGTGTGCCACATCAACATAACAATGGCGACAATTAGACCTATAAGAAGATAAAGACAAGATAAGGAAAAAGAAGGCTGGGGGAAAACATAAGGATTATCAGCACGACAACAGAGGAGAATTGGCAAAGAAGTGAGAAGGCTCCCCTAACGGCTGACACTGGGGTATGTAATGAATGGCGGTAATAAACGTCAGCCCTGAGGCCTGTAATAATATCTTCTATACAGCAAGCGGTGCTGTCCTCGGCTCCGCCCAACTCTCTCTGAAGTGGAGGCAGACGACCCTGAGATCTCTGGGATCTGGAGTGCGGGAAACAGGGGTGTAGTTGAGGGGGTGTAGTTTCTTTTTTTTTTTTTTGAAAATGGGTGGAATTCCCCTTTAAGAGGCGTCTCCAAACTTCCAAAAGTCCCACTATACAACAATTGTTCCATTATCTACAACTCTTTGTAAACCCCCAGAGTTATAAGACCCTTAAGGGTCCATTTCCATTTCTTCTCCCATTTGTACACATTATCCACGTTATTCCTGCACGTGTTTTGTTCCACTCGCTGGAACCCACATGTTGAGAGAATGTGATTTAGCGCATGTTTGTTTGTTTGTTTAGACAGATGCTATGTTCATTATTTACCTGGTACCCTATTGTTTAGTTGAGGCACATTGTTCTCTCTGCGCTGCGCTGCCCTCTGTGTGACTATTTACTTTGTGATAGACTAGAGTTCGTGCGTATGGCTTTGTGCTTCTTGTCACACGTGAAAGTCACTCTGCACAAGAGTGGTCCACTGTATATGCGCCTACATCTGTACATGGAAGTCTTCATCAGTGTCCAGTAATATTATTACGAGGCCTGGGAGTTTAACAGATCAATTGAGATTAATTCATTGAACATGATTAAAAAATAATTATTTTAATCACGCTTAGATTTCGCACCACAGAGCTTATTTTTACTGAACAAATTTCACACGTACCAAAGATACCGGTGCACGCAATGGGAGGAGAAGTCCCGAGAAGTCAATCATATCACTTTGCTGGGCCCAGTGGATGATGGGAAATTTTTTATTTTGAAAAACTCACTCATTGATGCACTCATAGACTGATGTGTTTTAATGGAGCAAAAAATGCTTCTCAGGTCAAATATTGACATGCGATTAATTAAGATTAATTAATTTAAATTACAATGCTTGAATTAATTTAGATTTTTTTTACTGGACTCCCAACCTTAACTTTTTCCATAATACTTTTGGCAGGGAGTAATTAGCAGTGTTCGACAACATTACTTAGGAGCGTAACATATTACTATTACAAATTACTAATAATTAGTTCTTTAGGAGCGTAATAATATTACAATACTAATTACTTTTCTCAAGATTAATATGCAACATATGTATACATATTACTTTCCTATATTATTTCTGCGCCCCCATCCGCTAAAGTAGCTGCACGAACAGCTATTGAGCATTCAGTTTTTGACACCTCAATGTTGTGTAACTGACATGAGATGTCAAACAGGTTGCAGCCTGTTCATCACACTTTTTTTTTAGGTCAAAGTAAAGTGGAATAAGCTCATCTCCCCTCACCAACGCAATAGCTGTTGAAAGCAGCAGCATGACCAAAGTAACTAGTAATATTAGTAGAAGTAACATTGTTACTGTTTCGTAGGAAATAATCTCCTTACATTACTTTTAGAGCAAAGTTATTTTATATCTAGTGAAACTATTACATTTTTAGAGTAACAAGCAATGCTAATACATTGCTGTTGAAGTCATATTTTGACAAAAACGCACTTCATAATAGTTACACTAATAATCATTTGATGGTATAGTGAACCATATCCATCAGAGACATGTGCACTTTGCCAGTGCAATCAGCCTCACAGCTGTGAAACATATGGACGTGGCGCAGCGTGGGAGGATATTACCAACAAAGCTTTACAAAAAAGAAACCCACACATGGCCGAACGGCAGGTCATTTATCAGCGAAAAAGGAAGAAGAAGAAGAAGAGGAAGAAAAAAGTGTTCTTCCGAGCACTTGTGTGATGTGGGCGTTGCGAGGCCTGGCATCTTCGGAGCAGTCGGCCTCATTTCACGGTCCCTGTGCCCCAATTACAGAACCCTCCGCCCTCTAATTGACTCACACTTTTATTGTAGCCTACCAATTTGCCGAGGCAATTTTAACCGACAGCGGACGTATGGCGAAGCCGTGCACCCTATAAGCCCCATGTACAGTACAGTAAAGTACAGTACCCCTGTGTGTGTGTGTGTGTGGGGGGGGGGGGGACCCACGGCTAGAAATGATCCCAAAAACACTGTTAGATGTGTGAGACTACATTTTTTGTTTATTCAAATGATGGTTCAGTTCTGGCTCAGTTGGGAAGAAGTTTTGTGTTTCTATGCGTACCAAACAGCGATTTTTTGTATAAGAGCACCCCTCACTTCATGTGAGTGTGATTTTTTTTTAAAGGTTAGTCATTATTTTCTCATAAATATGTAGTCAGAAGATGAGGAAATATCATGTTTTATGTTGTTTTATCATATACACACATTGACCAGCAGAGTAATGTATTCTGCTGATGCATTCGTTACTGTACTGTGCATCACGTACAGTAAAAAAAGAACTACTATGGATACCAGAACAGTGGCCTTGTGGTTACTGTAGAGTGTCCACCCTGGAACTGGGTCCCAGTTGGGTCATACCAAAGACCCAATGCCTCTCTGCTTGGCACTCAGCATCAAAAGGGATGGATTGGGGATCAAAATCAGCTAATGATTCCCAAGCGGGGCAAGCCGGAGCTCACCGCTCCAAGTGATGGGTCAAAAGCGGAGAACCAATTTTGCTGCGGTAACGTAGTGACAAATCATGCGACTTTGACTTTGTATTGATAGTTTGATGTTGGATTGGATCTTCCAAAATCAAACTATCATTACATATACGATCTGATCAAACTGCAAACAGTGTCAGAGAAGTGTATCCAAAATCCATAAATTGCCTCTAAGGGCTTCCTCGCCCTTGGTTTCTTCAACCTTTCCATTGCTCCCAGTTCCCACCTGATGTTGTGGGGGAGTTCTGAGAGCTCCAGACTATACTGAATAACCGCCAGCTTGCATAATGTCTTAAAACTGGGTTTTAAGTACAAGATCTGTGTGAGGAATTGTATTCCAAAGAGGATTAAACAATCCCCTCCCACCATGCAACTGCATATTCCACCCGACAGATTGTTACCCCTGGGCTCAAGCTTCTTCCAGGAGAGGGTCTTGGGATTGAATTTCCATAGATCATCAAAGGTCTGCGGAGGATCATATTGGCTGCCACCAAGTATGTACAGCTCTTCGTTGTAAGCAAAGGCTGCATGATCATAACGTTGTTCTGGACGCAGCTCAGCAGCACTAGCAGGAAGTGTGCTCAGCCAACAGCTGGTCTCTGTGTCGAACACTCTGACGATGTCCTGGTTTCTATAACCTCCGCCTATAAACATCTTTGACCCGATCATAGTGGCAGAGTGTTGAACTGAAATCGGTGGAGGAATGCCTCCCATGTTCATTAAAGACCAGGTCATGGTGGTGGTGTCCAGCTTGTAGGTGTCATTAGTTTCATAGGTCTGGGCAGATCCTCCATGTATGAACATGGCCTTCCCCAACACACAGGCTGAGTGGAAGTACCTCGCCTCTGGAACCGCTCCGGAAACCTTGGGTTTGAACCATCTATGGGTGTCAACATCAAATGCATAAAGAATGCTGTCCCTGTCCCCTGTGGTTTGTAGCCATTCCCAATCAGTTGTCTCGGTCGTCTTGCAGTTCACCACCCCACCCCAGATGTAGATCATATATTCTATCAATACAGCTGTGTGTCCATAGCGCATTGAGGGAACATCAGAGCAACATTCTCCTCCTGTTGTCAGTGCGGGCAACATTGCCCGACACAACTTCACTGTGTTGAAGACATGAACATCAATCTGATCCTTGTTGTCGTAGGACTTCCCAACATAGAAGAACCCACCGAAGAAATACACTTTGTCCTGCACCGGTCCAGCAGAGCAACCAAAGAACGAATCTGTCTGTTGTACTCCAGTAAGGGGCAATGACCAGCACAGCATGCCTACTTTGCTTTGTCTGTCACGAACTGTCTATGGCTGCCTGAAATTCTCTCAGCCCTCAGCTCAGCCTCTTGATATTTCTCCTCATCTGTAAATACTTCAAAGCTCTGGTCTGATGTCACAACACAAATAAATGTCATGCTGGGGCATTTTGGATTAATTGAAGAGTCTTAAGTTTGCAGGTTGATAGGCCAGTAAGGAAGGAGTTACAATAGTATGGCATGGTGTTGTCTGTGGGAATAGTTAGGTCCTGGGGGATGACTGAGCTGGGAAGAAGTTTTGTACCACAGTACCACAGTGAATTTTTGATTGTCTAAGAAGAAGCAATGTACCTACTCAGGACGGAAAAGTGAGGATACCAGTCGTGATTGTTAAGAATGTGATGGTGTATGATAAGAGTGATTTTTCAAAAGTTAGTCATCATTTTTCATAAATATTTATTCAGAAGATGAGGAAATATCATGTTTTAACATACATATCTCTAGGTATTATTATTATGATTATTCTTATTATTACTTGCGCTCACTCTGCTCATGCACATAGTCATAGTCATAATCACACTGGTGTGAAGTGATGGGTACTATTATCCCACATCATCTCATTCTGGCCAATCACAATTTGCGGCCTCCCCTTTCCATCCTCAATTTTATTGTCTCCACCAGTATGGTGGAGAGTATGTTTTACCCCCCGTCTGTCCGTGCACGTTCAGGCCGCACCCGATTGGCCGGTTTAGGTGATGTCATCACATTGGCTCGCTCCGCTCACGGTTATTTTGAGGTAGGTGAAACAGCCATAAAGGAGTTTTTTCTGCAAAATAACAACTGGAGCACTTCTTTGCAAATAAATCAAATGTAAATAAAGGCAAGAAAGGATTCTGGGGTGGAATTCTTTTTACAATTATAAATATCGGTGGCCAGCGCGGCAGGGGCCATGGAAAGAATGGTGTTTGGTCACACCATCGAGCCGTGCGGCCTTTAGTGAGTCACGGTCATCCGCAGATCCAGAATGATATTCATTTCCACCCTTGAATTCCTTCCCCTTTGTCCGCGTGGGCCGAGGAGGAAACGCAATCTAAATCTAGAACAAAAGGCAAACATCACGGATGGTATATGTTGCTGCTCGCGTTTATTTCTGTCACATAGGTTGTTTGGGAGTGAAAGCAAAACATCCAGAAGGCACATTCCTCAGAGCCAACTTTCTTGGCGTGACCCTACTTACATAAGGGCACACACCCAGAGGCGAATGCGGATGTAGGAAGACCAACGAACCCGCTACGCGCCTCGGCGTCGTTATTGCACAGCGGAAAGAGCGAGGTACTCAAAACAAACACGGAGTTTACGCTGCCGTCGCGCCCGAAACCTAGGAAAAATATGTGCTCCTCACACAAGCACACATCTCTGCTGGGAAAGGCAGTCAATAGTATCAAACGCTGTGTTCATGTTTTGAGGGGTTTTGTTCGAAACGGACCAATCCTATAAACTATTTAATGGCTGTAGTATATAGAGGGTGTATAGATTTACGTGACGTTTCGACAAAATATATACAGTAGATGTACAGTCAACTATTTGTTGTTGTTTTTGAAAAAATCTGAATCCTGTCAGGGCCAATTGGGACAATTAACTTATTTAGGGCTCCAAAATGATTTATATTGCAATTCCGACCAGTAATTATGCTGTGATTTGATTCGATACACCGATAAATTGCATTTTTCCCCACACACAAATTACTCTTGCTTTTATCATACTAGAACATTTTCAAACAATTCTAAACAACGAAAAGGTCAATTATGCACTTCAATGCAATATAATAAATATATAAAAAATGGATTTTGAACCTGGCGATTTGACGTTGATATCATAGTATTACTAATTGCAATATATTGGCATATCGATTCTTTTGCCCACCCCTGGGTGCTGTAACAGGCCCAGTCTGTGGGCAGAGTTCGGCTGTCATCAAGCCAACGGTGTCAGAGAAGCTGTCCACAGACAAACAGATGAACACACACACGGACAAAGTGCAAAGCCGATTTGGCCTGGTGGAGGCAATCAGTCAGGTCCGTCTTGAGGACAGGACTGATGTTTGATGAGTCTCATGATGTTTGCACTACATCTGTGACAATCTTTGTTTTGCAAACATCGGCACGTGAAATGGGCAGATCCTGAAACACCTGCGATAAGAGATACGGCTGTGCCTACATAGAGATGCGCAGTGACGTCACCGCCCCTGTTCCGGAAGTTTTTTCCCCAATTCATTTTTCTCATAGACTTTTCGAAAATAATTTACATCAAGACGATTACGCCGCGGACAAAGCCAACTCGAGTCGTGACGAATCATGATGACACACACAAACTTTTGGGACAATAAAATAATTTCTAAGATGAAAAACGAAACAAAAAGTCTTGTATCATGCCGTTTTCTACTTCTTCCTAATTATATATTATATGACGATATTGTGTTTGTTGTCACGATTTGTCACGACCCGAGTTGGCTTTGTCCGCGGCGTAATCGTCTTGATATAAATTATTTCCGAAAAGTCTATGAGAAAAATGAATGGGGAAGACTTCCGGAACAGGGGCGGTGACGTCACTGCTCAGCTCTATAGGGCGGTTTGAACCGGGAGGTCTGGGAGCACTTGTTCACAGCATATGTATAAATGCTAAATGGTGCATTTATCATATAGCACTATATAAAAACAAACACTTTAAAACAAAGTCGCCTGCAAAACGTCCAAGAATGACTGTAGTCGCTTCCTCTTTGGATTCCTTCTCCTTCGCCTGCCTGCCCTGCCAGGGCAGGGTATAGGAAACTGGATCTAAATCTAGAACAAAAGGCACACAAGACTGCTAAATACATCATGTTTATTTCTGTCAACGTATCTGTGCGAGTTCGAAAGAGAACAAATTAAGCCTATAGCTTCCTCTTTCCTAAGGTCGCATTCCTCAAAGGTCAAAGCCAAGTTTCCTTGAAGAAAAACGAGGTTGTGGGTCCTTACGTAAAAAGGCCACCGGCGACTGTTTACACGGAGGGAAGAATGAAACCAGGTCAGTCTGCTGAGAAATTGCCCCAAAGGGCTCTCTCACACACACACACACACACACACCAAAAAAAAACCTCAGTGCCAATTCATCCATTTCTGACTTATACGGGAGGTCCGTTTGCTCGCTGTTCGGAGTTCAACGGACGTCGGGGGTTTTCACAGTGTGCACTGCTGTGTATGTGTGTGCGGTTTGGGGAGGGGGGGTGGTTACAGGGGCGGATGTAACATGTCCCATTTGGGGGGGGGGGGGGGGGCAAGAGAACAAGTTGAAGGGGCAAGAGAAAATGGTATGGGGGCGGCTTCATCGCCCGTGTCGCTTCGCACCACGGGCGATGAAGTCGCACCCATACCATTTTCGGTTACAGGACTTTTATTAGCCAAGTAAAGCATCAAGAATAACATCAGTTGTTGTTGAAGTTACAACAGACACGCAGCATGCATAAAGCTAAAGGTCTGACTCAGAGAGTTTTCTGTTTTCAATGATGAAATGCTGTTGGTTTAGTGGTGACACAGCTGTAGTTAGTTAGTAGCAGTAGTAGTGTTTCAAATCATTTTAATTATAAGCACTTTAATTTGAAATATCTTGGGTTGTTTTGCATGGCATCGTGTTTTGGGGGGGCAGTCTGCCCCAGTCTGCCCCCCCCCCATGTCCATGCCTAGATCCGCCCCTGGGTGGTTATATCACAGGGTCAGTGGCGGTAGTGAGGGAGTGAGTGAGACAGCGATGTCTCTCGTACACTAAGATGAAACGCACTGATGGAGTGAACAAGTTAATGAGAACGTGTCATGAATGAGTCCTTTGTCCCTCGCTGCACCGACTGTGTGGACACACACACACACACGCACGCACGCACGCACGCACGCACGCACGCACGCGCACACGCGCACACACACACACACACACACACACACACACACACACACACACACACACACACACACACACACACACACACACACACACACACACACACACACCCTTAGTTAGTGTTACAGGACGTCCCCAAGAGCACTTAATTCCTTCCGTTCATAGTTCAACAAAATGTCGAACGCCCTATCAACAGTCATCAAGGCATGTGAATCCCTTGACTCCTTCAAAACCGCTCTCAAAGGGCAATTCGAAACTGGCCTCTTTAAAACAAAAAATGTATATATAATCCTATCACTCACCCCTCTCTGACTGCTGCTTCTGACCTTACTGAAGTATATTTGTGCGCATCTGAATATCTTGAACAAGTTGGCCACTATTGTAAACAATGTCCAAAAACCAGGTCTGGCCGTGACACCATCAGTATTAGCTGAAAATCCATCTACAGCAGCTGATTGGCCAGCAGCCCTGTTACTCAACATCATCAAAGAACAAACATGGCGGTCCTGACTGCAGTGAAGCACAGCTGTATCAATCTGGCTAATAAACCGACCTATGGTAGATAGGTTTTGGCATGCATTGTTGGGTATGGCCACTATAATGATCACAGATGTGGTCTAAAAGTGTGAAAAACGTATTTTACAATTCACTTCATGGGCTTTAACTAAATTATGGATCAAACTGTGAACATTCGTCCGAAATAAGGATGACAGGATTAATGTAAATTGTCGGACTGACCAGAAGTGCGGATAAAACCGACTGGTGGGGAGGAGGGTAACAAAAGCACAGACATGGATTCCCCCATCACGTACGACACCTCCCTGCAAATGGAATCCACTGCATGCGAGACACGCAGGGGCAGATCTAGGCATGGGCATGGCGGGCGGGGCAATGCCCGCCTAAATGCACTGACTGTCCCACCAAACATGTCATGTCATGTCATGCAAACAATCAAAATTTCCAATTAAAGTGCTTATAATTGAAAGGATTTGAAACACTACTACTGTTCCTAACTAACTACTAATTGTGTCACCACTAAACCAACAGCATTTCATCATTGAAAACAGAAAACTCTCTGAGTCAGACCTTTAGCTTTATGCATGTTGCGTGTCTGTTGCAACTTCAGCAACAACTGATGTTATTATTCAGTCCTGTAACTGAAAATGGTATGGTTGCGGCCTCATCGACCGTGGCGCGAAGCGACACGAGCGATGAAGCCGATGAAGCTGCAACCATACCATTTTCACCCCCCCCCCCCCAATAGGAAAATGTTACATCCGCCCCTGGAGACACGGGGACTCCATTCCCCAGAGGCCATCTTGTCTGGGTCTCCACTAAAGGTGTATCTGCCTCGGTAAATCATTCCAAGGTCTGCTATTGTCACAACCTCTCAGCTCACCCCTTGAAGTCTCTCCCTACCACCACTCCCCGAGTAACTAGTGACCAGTTTGACTATTAACCCGACGGATGTTTTGTTTTCATGATTTGTTGACAACAACAGAGTTCTAGACCGTCTGCATGAGAAGGCAAGTGTCTGTCTGCAGGGAAACAGCTGCAGCATCAAAGTAAAAGCAACGTAGAGGGGGAAGCGTGCGGTGGAAAGCCAATCCCTTTCTGGCCAAAAAGTGCATGCTATGCGTGTGGTGGTAGGTTCAGAGTGTGTCTGTGGTTGCTAAGGAAAGTAGGCTTTCACACAAGCCATGTTTGTATTGGTGAGCAGGCAAACAATCTGTGAGATATCCACAACAGAAGAGAGGCATGGCCGGGTTGGGTGGTGCGAGATAACGCTGATTTTCCCGTAGCTATACTGAATGGAGGCAGAACCGTAGAAGCAGTGGCACTACGGACCAGAGCTAGGGGACAACCACTGAGTATTCAGATTCATGGTATGAAAAAGATTGAAACCCACTGCCTTAGACTATGATCATGCCATCCACACATGTACAATGGTTTTACAACCCTGCTCGCCTCCCTCCTTTTCGGGTTCCCTGGGACTCTCGAGCGGGAACGGTTCCTTCTCCACCCCGTCCTCTTCCATATCTCCGGGGCAACCTGCCTTTGGTGGTGGAGGTATGTATTGTATGTGTGCCTCCTTCTCCATGCACTCAGTAGGTCCTGAGTATAGACAGAGTTACGCCACGGCAAACTCCGTTCACTAAATGGGATCAGTCCAATGGCTACACAGACTTCTTTGTCTTTATTTTAGATTGTCTTGTAGTAACAGATTGTAGCAAAAACGTCCCTTTATTTTAGGTCATTTAGTACGGCATACACACCAACAACCCAACCTAGTCAAAAATCCTATAGGATTCCTCCTATCAGATTTTGGAACAAATCCTATAGACCTGCACAGTGACGTCACCTCCCCTGTTCCAGAAATGGATTGATTCCCCATTCATTTTTCTCATAGACTTTTCGAAAATAATTTATATAAAGACGATTACGCTGCGGACAAAGCCAACTCGGGTCGTGACGAATCATGATGACACACACAAACTTTTGGGACAATCAAATCATTTCTAAGACGAAAAACGAAACAAAAAGTCTTGTATCATGCCGTTTTCTACGTCTTAATTCTATATTACATGACGACATTGTGTTTGTCACGACCCGAGTTGGCTTTGGCCGCGTCACAATCGTGTTTTTATTAACCATTTTCGAAAAGTCTATGTGGAAAATGAATGAGGAATCCACTATAGTGGAACAGGGCTGGTGACGTCAGGATTTGTTCCAAAATCTATTAGGACATTTCTATTGGGATGCTATAGGATTTTTTGACTATTTGACCTTTTTGACTTTAGTTGTCACTGTGCAAAACTTTAAAGCAGATGTTGCACCCACAAATAGCTCTTATTTGCGCTGCCGTTGTTGAAAACAATGTATTTCAAACACAAGCTTGTCCCTCTTTCAGGCTGCAACAGCTCTCCTGAGCGTCTGTTTTTCTGACCCCTCAATGTCGCAATATTTCGTCCGGTCCTGGATTTATTTGGGGCCCAACTACTCTGAGAGAGTGCTTATTCTCTCAGGCGGGACGGGTGGCCGGAGAAGTGGCTGTCCTGGCACATGACACGTAAACCCACACGTCAGAGACCACACAAGATGAAGTACTCAAGACAGCCCCCTCCCCCACCCTACTAAACCTGTCACACCACCCGAACCCAACCCAACCCCCGCCCCCCCGCCCTCAACCCCTCACCAGGGGCGGATTTAACATTTCCCCATTGGGGGGGGGGGGGGGGGGGGGGGGGGGGGGTTAAAGCATCAATAATAGCATCAGTTGAAGTTGCAACAGACACGCAGCATGCATAACAGTGTTGTTTTTTTGAGAATATTTTGTTTAGTCTTAGTCTTTTCATTAAGACAAATTTAGTCCTTTAGTCCCATTTAGCCTTCTAAAATTCATTTTTTTAGTCGACATACAAATACATTGTAGGTTTATATACGTTATAGAGATTTATAGTTTTTAGTATGAAAGATGTCTCGTTTTATTTCTTTGTATGAAATTACTGGACATTCCTTTCCTGAAAATGTACGCAATGTATACTGCAGATATATATAAAGCTAAAGGTCTGTCTCAGAGAGTTTTCTGTTTTCAATGATGAAATGCTGTTGGTTTAGTGGCGACACAATTCTAGTTAGTTAGTAGCAGTAGTAGTCATTTTAAATAGAAGCACTTTAATTTGAAATATGTTGGGTTTTTTGCATGCCATCATGTTTGATGGGTGAGGGGGGGCAGTCTGGGCATTTAGGGGGGCATTGCCCCCTCATGCCCATGCCTAGATCCGCCCCTGCACCTCACCCACGTCAATCAATCGTCTACTCTGCTCCATAGATGCCTTCACTCTCCCAATCGTTTTCCTCTCCCTTTCTTTCTTGTCCGCTTCAAGTCGGCTCCCCGTTTGACCCCGATTGTTGTCGGCGTGAGCCTGAGAGTGTACGAATGGAAAACAAACGGACCCCAACCACCCCCACCCCCCCGCTATGTACACAAGAGTCTCAAGAGTTACAGATTGCCAATTGGGTTCCCAACTTTCAATCATTTACCATAGGGACTCCGTTGAAACCAGGGGCGGATATAACATGTCCCATTTGGGGGGGCAAGAGAACATGTTGGAGGGGCAAGAGAAAATGGTATGGGGGCGGCTTCATCGCCCGTGACGCTTCGCGCCACGGGTGATGAAGTCGCACCCATACCATTTTTGGTTACAGGACTTCTATTAGGCAAGTATAAGCATCAATAATAATCAGTTGTTGTTGAAGTTGCAACAGACACGCAGCATGCATAAAGCTAAAGGTCTGACTCAGAGAGTTTTCTGTTTTCAATGATGAAATGCTGTTGGTTTAGTGGTGACACAACTGTAGTTAGTTAGTAGCAGTAGTAGTGTTTCACCTCATTTTAAATATAAGCACTTTAATTTGAAATATCTTGGGTTGTTTTGCATCGTGTTTGGGGGGACAGACTGGGTATTTAGGGGGGCATTGCCACCCCATGCCCATGCCTAGATCCGCCCCTGATTGAAACCCAACAAGGACCACTTGCTCCCTAGCTGGGCCGCGAGTGTTCTGACCATTGGCGATTTTAGGAAGGTGCCAGGGAGAGAGAAACTTTTTCACATTTTCTGCATTTTCTAATTGTGTAGGTTCTTGATTAATTGTTCACATCTCATTTAACTCTTGAGAGCGTATACCCTGCATATATAGTCCACGTTTGTCCCATTTGTTCCCGAGTCATATACCAAAAGGGTCCAATGGCATACTTTCTGAGTTACAGACATATGAGGCTGCAATTTGGATTCATTTGTATACACTCTCCCGAGTGACAGACCCATAATAGTGAATCCATTTGGAAACATTCGAGCTACCGTCTAAGGGTCCATTTGGTTCCCTTGTGTGCAGGGGTGTAGTGGAGGGGAGACGCGGGGGGGCGGTGTTCCCCCACTTCTCACATCTAAAATATTTTTGGGGCAAAGGTAGGCCTATGTTTTTTGTCTTGTCTTGTAATAATAATCATTCTTGATATAATTGAGTGTACAAATGGAACCAAACAAACACTCACAGTCCATTTTCAACAAACCCCCATTTGGCACGATCATTAGGATCTCTGTCTGCAGGCATGGGAGGGGTACCGCAATGCACACTGAATAAAATCATCTAACTCAATACCCTACAGACTGCAATTTGTTCTCGGAGCTCTATAACAGACCAGCAAAGGTCCCTGGGGGTACACGCACACACCTTACGTTGACAAGCTAATCTTGTATCCCACGATGATGGGAACTGTGCATGACAGATGATAGAGGGGGCTAAACAAACTAATTAGGGATGGGAGAGAGCTTTCACACTGATGTTCATCATGACAGAAGACAAAGAGAGTTGTGGTGCAACAAACAATTTAGACCTGGCTGGCATCAGATTCTATACAAAATGTGTGTTTTCTGAAAAACCTGTCAGTGGCGCTCAAACTACATGTATTTCATGTCCATGTCCTCGAGAAGCAAAGATATGACTCGGCGTTAATAATGCCTTTGCTGTGAAAGAGAATACAGTAGGGGCTCCATTTTCGTTGCACTCTAATGCCTAGATTTTCATCACCGCTAAAACCCCTTATCCCTTAACTTCTTTTTTTTTTTTTAACTATTTGAAAATATATTTTTCAATAGTTAAAATGGCCAGTCTACAAGCTCACAAGGTGTCAATAGATTGGCATGTTGAACTATTCATTTTTTTTTTTCTTTTTTCAAAATAGTAAAAAAAAGAGCAAATAAGTTTAGGGATAAGGGGTTTAGCGGCAAACTCCTTATCTCTCTCTTTTTTTTTTTACTATTTTGAAAAAACCTTTTGGATTAGCTCAGCTAATCTATTGACAAATTGTCAGCTTGTAGACTGGCCATTTTAACTACCGTATTGTCCCGAATATAAGACGACTCGGTTATAAGACGACCCCCATTTTTCAAGACCAATTTACAGAGAAAAAGAACATTGAATGTCAAATAGAATAGCCCCTTTGTATAAGACGATTCCATTTTTTGAGATATTTCCATTGGGAAAAAAATCATAGTCTTATATTCAGGCCAATAGGGTATTAAAAACTGATTTTTTAAAATAGTTTAAAAAGGGCAAAAAGTTAAGGGATAAGGAGTTTAGCGGTGACGAGCTAAGCCTAGATATCCAGATGAGATTTGCACGAATTTTCTAAAAAAAACAGATGCTCGCAGCTATTCTTCATCAGCTAAACTCACTGTAGCACAGTAGCGTACAGCACACTACAGCAGTGTTGCCAACCTGGCGCATTTGTCGCTATATTTAGCTTTTTCCAGACCCCCTTAGTGCCAAAATTAGTGAAAAACTCCTGGCGGAAAATCTAGTGCTTTTTTGCTGGTGAGTTGGGGCGAAATTGTTTGACAGGTGCCCAGGATAAAACCATCGTTTCCTCCTATGATAGAGTCCTCCTTCGTTCCCAGAAAGGACCATTGGTAACCAAATGGACGCTTATAGATCTGTAACTTTAATTTGAGTTAAATTATATTTACACATCTGAACTACCTAATTTTCAGTTGTTTCTCGTTTAAATTACTCCGAGAGACTACACTCATAATCAAATGGTGGTCCTCCGTGGCTAAAATGCAGAACAAACAGTGGGCCCTGGTATGAAAATGGTTGACAACCCACTGACTGCTCTAGCGCATTCTAGTGCATTTTGGAAGTGCCACTAGTGCATTTTGGATTTTGGAGGTTGGCAACACTGCACTACAGTACAGCTTAGTACAGCACAGCACAGCACAGAACAGTACAGAACAGTACAGGCCCATAGCGGCAGCAGCAGCAGTATCAGGTCAGGTCAAACCAGTGTCACAATGTTCTGAGCAGTCAGTGGGAACCAGAGCAGAAAAACAGGATATGAGGTAACAGGCGTAAGAGACTATACCATCATGAGACTAGTTTGCCTTGCCGTGTGTGTGTGTGTGTGTGTGTGTGTGTGTGTGTGTGTGTGTGTGTGTGTGTGTGTGTGTGTGTGTGTGTGTGTGTGTGTGTGTGTGTGCGTGCGTGCGTGCGTGCGTGCGTGCGTGCGTGCGTGCGTGTGAAAGAGAGAGCATCCACACACGTACGGAGGCTGTGCAAACATGATCTACATGTGAGAGTCAGTGCGCTCAGAGCTTCTTGAGGATGAGAGAAAGATGATGATAAAAGACGTCTCTTTGTCTCAGGAACAGAGACAAAGACAACAACACAAATCTGCGGCGGAAAGACATTCATTGTCAGTGGACACTTAAAGGGGTATTACACTTAAACAAAAAAAAAAACTTTGGTCATTTTATGGTCTACTCAGTCACATGTAAGTTACTCCTTTCAGTATTTAGATATTTGATGTTCATTTTAATGCATCCGCCTCCTTCCTATACAAAGCCATTATAACTTAAAACTCCATTTTAACCATGACAGATTATTCGAAAACAACCCATCTTTTTTCTGGTGACTGATATTGTCCTCCTAATACGTGTGAGGGCCGTGGAATTTCAATTACAGTTTTCATTTATTTTTAAATATTGTTTTATTCATTTGGGGGGGGGGGGGGGGGGGGGGGGGGCATGCGGGGGGGCATGCCCAAGTATGGCTACATCTTCCAAAACAATATTTTAAAAATAAATGAAAACTGTAAATGAAATTCCACAGCCCTCTCACGTATTAGGAGGACAATATCAGTCACCAGTTTTTTATTTTCCCTGAATAATATGTCATGGTTAAAAGGGAGTTTTAAGTTAGAATGGATTTGTACAGGAAGGAGGCATATAGACTAAAATGAACATGAAATATCTACATACTGAAAAGACTAACTTATAAACTGTCTGGTGTGTTCACATGAGACTGAGTAGACCATACAATGACCAAAAGTTTAGCTTTGAAGGTAATAGAGGCAACTGTTTACCCCAAAATCAAAATAGATATATAGCTATATTTATTTTTTTGCCTTTTCCCCCTACGGAGGCGAACAGAAGGGGAGAGAGGAGAGAGTTTGAGTTTCAAGTTCATCAATCGTGACAACGCAAGAGAGTCATGGGGTCCGCGCCAGGCCGTTTAGAGAAGATTGCACAGAACCGTGTGAAGTGTCGTGTTGTTGTTGTTGTTACGCAACACGTTGTGTGAGAGAGAAGAAAACATCTTGTAAAGTATGTGCTGTACGTCATGTACAAAAGGCAATTCACCCTGTTTGTAACCCAGACGGCGTACAAATGGACCCTTTGAAAATAAACGCACCGTCGCGTGGAGGACCCTTTGCCGGCCCTTATACGGTGGTTTGTACCCTCTCACACGGTTCAATGAAGACCGTTATTTTTAACAGTATAAAGCTTGTTTGTTTGTCCAGCTGGCTGCATGCTCCCATGTATGGTGAACACACTGTTCCTGCAGAGTAGTTGTAAACACCATTAAACCCAGCCTGAGAGCACGCACGCACACGCACGCACGCGCACGCACGCACGCGCACGCACGCACGCACGCACGCACGCACGCACGCACGCACGCACACACACACACACACACACACACACACACACACACACACACACACACACACACACACACACACACACACACACACACACACACACACACACCACACACACACACACACACACACACACACACACAAAAGTCCTGTAACAGAAAATGGTGTGGGGGCGGCTTCATCGCCCGTGTCGCTTCACGCCATGGGCGATGAAGCCACCCCCATACCATTTTCTCCTGCCCCCAATTGGGAAATGTTACATCCGCCCTGACACACACACACACACACACACACACACACACACACACACACACCACACACACACACACACACACACACACACACACACACACACACACACACACACACACACACACCAAGCAAACTGTAGAAATTGCAATGACATTTTCGTTCCATTATGTCTCCATCTGCAACACAACCATAAGGAACTATTATCTGTACCAAGTAGACCAGGTATTTTTCTTTTCTTTCTTTTTTTTTTTTTTTTTTTTCAACAGGTGGTGCGGGGACCACCAGTGGTCCCTGAGAGGATTCCAGGTGGTCCCCAGGCTAAATGATGGAAAGTTGGTTAACCAGATGTAACTCTTTGAGAGCGTAAAAATGAAAACGTGTGAATCACAGGCCAATCACAGCACAGTGTTTGTATACATTAGAGTTGTCTCTATTTGATTTCATTTTTTATGTTTTGTTAAAGAGGGTGAGTATAATGTTTTAAGTCATATTTGTCTCATTAGGGATCCTTGTAAATATGAGATTTTCTGTATACTGTAATAGTCTTTACGTATATAAACTGCCATTTTGATATTTGTTTAAAAAAAACTCTATAACCTGTTATAACATGTACAAATGCAGTGACAGTACTGTAGTTTCTGTTTTTTTTGTTTTTCAAACTACAGTACTGCACGCCTTCCAACTTCGACTTCCAACATAGGACATTACCCATTATCAACTGTTTTTTATTAGTGTATTACACTTTTGCAATGTAAATGTTCTGTTTTGCTCAAACCTCCATTGAATTGAATTGAATTGTGCATGTGTGTGTGTATATTGATCACAATGCCCTGACCTCACCCCAGCTCCTGGGGTTGCAGACTGGGTATTCAGGGGGGCATTGCCCCCCCCCCCATGCCCATCCTAGATCCGCCTTGATGTACAACTAGACATAGACAGCTACTGTAGATAGAAACTAAAAAGACCTTTATGTTGCCCCCTCAGTTGCCCCCCTGGTCTAACCCTTGGTAGTTTTTAAGTATGACCCGGTCGGGAATTGAACCCACCCGGAGACCCTGTATGACCTTCCATTGCAGGACACCCAGCTGGTGGTCTCTAGAGGTTGATCCCCCCTATAACCTCCACCCTGTGACCTTCAGCAAAATCCATGGTGAACGGGTGAATGCTAATTCCGGACCCAATTTCACAGCATTTGCTGACAGCTACGTTTGGACACATTTTTTGTTCCCAAATATAGGACCAGATGAGCATGGTGTGTGGGGTACGACATTGGTACAAATGAACTGCGCACTATATTTATGAGATGTGATGTTACTTACTGTACAGTGAGTGGTCATGTGGTCCACTTTTTACGTACACACAATTTAAACATGATGTCTGGGTAGATGGTCGAGACTCCCCACACGCTGCATGGTAAACGGGAATTCCACCCATCTTCAACATTTTACTATGTCATTGATGTGCCTTCAAGGTGTTGGGTAAACATGATAAAAAAAAAGTTCTGTGTTCCCAAGGAATGGAGGTCTGAAGAAAGCCACTCACATGGTGAAACATCTTGTTGTATTTTCACCATGTTAATGGATTTCTTTTGGACACCATTTTAGTGGATTTTCTTTGTACGCTCTCAGGGGGAAAAAAATGAAAATGGGTGGAATTTCCCTTTAAGTGTGAGCGTCATCCAGCTGTGGAAGTAGCCTATGCTATCTAAAACATGTCTCTGGTTTTGTAAGACGTGCCGAATTTGGGAAGAGAACGCAGCTCTAATGATTAATACATGATCGCAGCTGTGACATGAATGCTTTTGCAATTGAAGTAAAAAATCAAAATATGTACTGTCATGGAAAAATGATTAGACCACCCTTGTTTTCTACAATTTCTTGTTCATGTTAATGCCTGGCTCAACTAAAGGTACATTTGTTTGGACAATTATAATGATAACAACACAAATAGCTCATGAGAGTTTAATTCAAGAACTAAGGGCTATTCATTTTCCATGGTTTCCTTGATAATAACCAACATTACTTAAATTCTGACATCAATAGTTATGGCATTGTACCACCAAAAGCACTACTTTTAAGCATTCCATGTTTTCTTTTCTGTTTGCTTTAAACACATGATACAAACACGAGTTAATACTTGATTGCATAACCATTGTTTTTGATGACTGCAGCCATGCGTCTTGGCATGCTCTCCATTGAAGAAAACAAGGGTGGTCTAATAATTCTTTCCATGACTGTATATCCATGCAGGGCTGGCTGTAATTTTCCCTTTGGTGTTAACTTCGCCCTCTGGTGGCAGTTGGTGTTAGCGCAGTGAGACAGACAGGCAGACAGACAGACAGAGAGACAGACAGACAGACATGTTTTGCCTGGCTTCCAGAGTTAGGGCTTACTATGCTTTCACGATCACCGTACGTTTTGACTCTGCTTTGGTACTAAATAAAATAAAATAAAATAAACATAAAGAGAATTATGATGCTATGCTATGCAAATGTGGGGTAACTTCCTATAAGGAAAAAAAAAACATGACATGAAAAAAGAAATACAATAACAGAATACTTCATGGGCGTAAGACAGGGGTTTTCAACAGGTGGTCCGGGGACCACCAGTGGTCCCTGAGAGGATTCAAGGTGGTCCTCAGGCTAAATGATGGAAAGTTGGTCAACCAGATGTAACTCTTGAGAGTGTAAACATGAAATTTGGTTTCATGTTTACACTCTCAATATTCATGTGAATTGTCCACAACTAGTCTACACAACTAGAGAATGTATAATTTTAATGGTCATTTATGATTTGTGTGTTTGACGGTTTCTCCAAAATCCACCCTGGAGTTGTGGACAAAAAACAAAAGAAATCTTTAGTATTTGGGGGTCTGTGGGGCTAGAATATCATCAAAGGGTGGTCCGTGGCACAAATGTTGAATAAGTAGTGGGCCCTGGTGTCAAAAAGGCTGAAAACCACTGGCGTAAGAGACGGCTAGCCTCCTGTCTAGCTTGTAACTAAACATGGAGTGTGTGTGTCTGTGTGTGTGTGCGGCGCGCTCGTCATTTTCTCTTTGCACCGGCAGAAAGCAGCTGCGCCCAGACGCTGCACAGTGTCATTAAGCACTGTGAAAACACAAGAGCAGCTCCAGTATAGAGGCTGCGCTCTGCGCGTGGACACCCCTAATTACCTGAGCAACTGCAAGTGTGTGTGTGTGTGCACGCATGTGCTTTTGGACTGCAATACTTGCGAGGACCAAAATGTCCTCGCGTTTTCACACAAGAAATAGACATTTGCGAGGAACATTTTACCTGGTACTCAAAAAGGATTGTTATATTCTTAAAGCACAAATAACATGCATTCCTGAAATTGTTTTTAATACTTAATATCATGTTGTGTATGTCCCCTCAAGCTTATTTGTAATCGTTTGAGCCTCAATTGCCACTCCGATATAACCAGTTTTGTCATTTATTTCTAGACAGTTTAGCTGCAGTACCACATTGTCCTGAGGTGGTGGGGGGCGCTGATATGCACATTATTTTACTGTATATTTGAGTCATCATAATACTTTTTGTTTCCATTCTGCCGTGGATGTGGAAATTTGGAACTGAAGACTGCAGGAGAGGAGGAATTATACAAAGCAGGGTGCATTGATGACATCATTATGAGAGCCAGCGAAATCATTTTGCGCCCGCGACCGTGGTCGCGCCTATTGGGAAACGGGGCGCCCGTTTGGGCAGTGTTGGGAATATTACTTTACCTTGTTAATATATTACTTATTAATTATTACCTTCATTTCAAAGCAATATATTATATTACAATATTACTGTCTGAGCAAGTGTAATATATTAATATTACTATTACATATTACTTATTATTATTATTATTTTTTACAAAATATATAATTAAATATTTAGTGTCACTATTAATCAAATATTACATAGGCCAGTGGCATACCTACAATAAAGCAAGCACACTTGGCTTTCTGGCCAAATCCATATGAAATCAACTTGGAAAAAAAAATCACTCCTGAATAAATAATTTGATGACAAATTATAGAAAATAAGTAATTATTTAACTTCTGCAGTTGTCAAGATAATAGGGCGCCCGTTTTCGAAACGGTCGCCCGTTTTCGAGAACGGGCGCCCGTTTGGGCGCGACCGCAGTCGTGGGTGCAAATTGATTTCGCCCCTGCTGTCATTATGAGGCCCCAAATCAGACATGTTGTTCCTGAGAGCAACTTGGCTATTTGTGGGGATAGAAAACACACATGGGATCACCAAAAATACCCCTTTAAAAATATTAAATAGGTTTAGAATTTGGAAAAGATTCACGTTTAGGCTGATGATAATGATAATTAGGAAGCAAAGGGACCTTCATGGAACAGTCGCTCAGAGTGTACAAAAGGAACCAAATAGGGCCGTTATAATTAGGAGAACCAAATGGACCCTTATGGGTCTCTAACTGTACAGATGGAATTTGGTTCCATCTGTTGGGCATGGCATGATGGCAGGCAAAACAACCCACATTTCAAACATATTTCAAATTGAAGTTCTTTCATTTAAAATTATTTACGGTACATTCGTTGCAGCAATTCATCATTCAAAACTGTGAGTCAGACCTTTAGCTTATAAGCTTAATAGCTTAGCTTAATAAAAGTCCTATAACTCGAAAATGGTATGGGTGTGGCTTCATCGCGGCTTCATCGTGAGTGCGACTTCATCGCAGGTATGGGTACGGCTTCATCGAGTGTGCAAATGTGAACCAACATTTGGAACATTTAGTTCCATTTGTACACTCTCAGGAAAAAAAAAAGAAATGTCCCTCTTTTGTCCCTCTTTCAGGCTGCAACAGCCCTCACGAGAGCACGGTTTTCTGACCCCTCAATGTCACAACTTTTCGGCTGGTCTGACTATTATTTGGGCCCTATAAGTGACCGCTTATATTGCTTATGCCTAGAACCAGCCCTAAAACCTCACAAGTACAGTAACACAGACCTCTGCAGGAGCGTGCTCGTGTGTGTACGCGCGTGTGTGCTTGTGCGCCTATAGTCTACGTGCTTTACACTATACCACACCGTATCAGGAATATTTTTAGGCCCTGCATTTGACCTGTTTTTGTGCCCTTGTTTTCCTTGATCCTTCATTCTATAAATATCGCTATTCTTCTCACCTTTCCTGGAAACGGCGACCGATGCATGATGCCATGGGGTTATCTGTTTGCCAATCCTGATTAACTTTACTATAGATGGGACACTGTTTAGGATACTTGAAAATGTAGGTCAAGTAGTGACAGTGTTGCCAACTTGGCGCATTTGTCGCTATATTTAGCGCTTTTTCAGACCCCCCTAGCGCCAAAATTAGTGAAAAACTCCTGGCGGAAAATCAAGTGCTTTTTGGCTGGTGAGTTGGGGTGAAATTGATTGACACTAGGCACCAGAGATAAAACCCTCATTTTTCACAATTCCCCAGGCCCCCAGGCTAAATGATGGATAGTTGGTTAACCAGTCCAGATGTAACTCTTTGAGAGCGTAAAAATGAAACCAAATGGCCCCTTTTCATTTTTACGCTCTCAAGAGTTAAAATTTTCATCATGTGAATTAGCCCAAGTCTACACAAGTAGAGAATGTAGAAGATTAATGGTAATTTAATGGTCATATTTCCTTCCAGGCGAGCATCTAGCGCATTCTAGTGCATTTTGGAAGTGCCACTATAGTGCATTTTGGATTTTGGCAGTTGGCAACACTGAGTAGTGAAAAAGGGTAGTGTTGTAGATCTCGAGCCTCGTCTCGCGCCAGGTCTCAAGGCAGGCAGATTCTTGTCTCTGTCTCGTCTCGACCTCCCCATAGGCCTTGGTCTCGTCTTTGTCTCGCTTTAGGAGTTACGCCATACCATACAGGTAAAAAAAAAAGAAAAAGAAAAAAAGAATGGCCGATTTTTTAGTGTAACCAGAAAACCACTTCCACCATTATAAAGGGGCCTACCCTATCATTCTATGAAACCGGAACGTTTTGGATGCTGCTGTTTACATTTGATTTCGAAAGGTTTTACATTTCTGAATACCATGCATTCAATTAATATATTTATGTATATATATTTTTTAATGGAATAATATTACGGGTTGAGAATAATATAGCCCTGTTATTAATGAGGTTGACTGAACCCCCGTTCTATAATAAGGTGTGAAATTGCCTCTTTCTGTAGCATGTTGTCCAGAATTGATGTCACTAAAGTTCATTATGGAGGGGAGAATGACTTGTGTAACACGGTTTTATGTGACCAGGGACCAGTATTGGGCAATATTACTTAGGAGAGTAATATCTTTACTTTACTTATGACTCCTGATGCCCCCCACATGCCCATGCCTAGATCCGCCCTGCATCTCCTACCTGTCGTGTTTAAAGACAAACGTTTCAAATGGTGTCACATGCGCGCACAGGACCTAGCGTGCACGAGAGCTTAGTGTGCATGCCCGAGAGAGAGACATAGAGAGAGTGTGTTTGCTTAGGAGGGATTTTCAAGGAAGCCATGCAGTGAAACAACGGGGTCAGCACCCAGACAATCCTCCCTGCCCCCCACCCCACTTGTCATTTGACCTTCCCACTCTCCCCTGTCTCCCCTCACCCCGTAATCCATCCTCTCCACACAGACAAAGGAGCGGCCCGAAGACCACCCCTCCTCCCCTCCTCCCCTCCTCCCGTTGTGAGCCGGTAGATTGGCCTATTTTCAGTGTAGAGATGTCTTTATGCTTTAAGCCCTGGAAACCTGGAAAATGAAAATGAATGAAAATTTGCGCCCCATTTTCACCATTTTCCAAAAATAACAGATCAACAAGCTATGAGCTTGTATATTTTTCAATAGCTAAAGTAATGCTAATAATGCTAACTACTGTTAATAATGCTGATGAGTAATGTTATTGCTAAGTATCGTTAGTAATGCTAAGTAATGCTAATTAATGCTAATAATGCTAATGATGCTAAGTCATGCTAATGCTAAGTAATGCTGATGATAAGTATTGTCAATAATGCTAATAAAGCTAATGATGCTAAGTAATGCTAAGTAATGCTAATAATGCTAATGCCAAGTATCGTTAATAATACTAATAGTGCTAAGTAATGCTAATAATGCTAATAGTGCTTAGAACACCAAAAGGTGTTCTTGCCAAAAATGGAAAATAGGGATTTCAATTAAAGGGGCTCCACCATGAATTTAAAATCAAATGTATCATATGAATGTTGATTTTTAAACGTTTCTGCACCGAACACGAGGATTATGTACTGTATACAGTATGTGTCTATGCTGCAGCTTTAACGGTCAAAACCCTTATTTTGAAGCACCAAAAAACCCTCAAAGCCGGATGTGATGCGACGTCATGGTGTTTCTGGTGTGTTGACCATTCTGCCCCTCTAATAACGCTCTGTGCAAGAACATCCAGGTCAGAACTCCTGGATGTGAACGCCATCGCTTTACTTGGGCAAGTAAAGACTGTGTAGGCTGCAGCCTTGCAGCCTACACAGAGATTATGCCCCTGATCAGGGGTGTAGTGGAGGAGGGACACGGGGGGGCGGCGTCTCCCCACTTTTCACATCTAAAATAATTTATATACAGGGGTGTAGTGGAGGAGGGACGCGCGGGGGCGGCGTCCCCCCACTTCTCACATCTAAAATATTTTATATACAGGGGTGTAGTGGAGGAGGGACGCGGGGGGACGGCGTCCCTCCACTTCTCACATCTAAAATATTTTATATACAGGGGTGTAGTGGAGGAGGGACGCGGGGGGACGGCGTCCCTCCACTTCTCACATCTAAAATATTTTATATACAGGGGTGTAGTGGAGGAGGGACGCGGGGGGACGGCGTCCCCCCACTTCTCACATCTAAAATATTTTATATACAGGGGTGTAGTGGAGGAGGGACGCGGGGGGGCGGCGTCCCCCCACTTCTCACATCTAAAATATTTTTCGGGCAAATGTAGCCTATGTTTTTTGTCTTGTCATTTACTTTTATGGATACATTTAGGCACTGTAAACACTGTGTTTGTAAGATTTGTTTAGAAACAAAATCTAACTCCATCTCACCTCCACTCTATTGGCTCGTTATGAATCTGCTGGAGACTGGCTGTGCTGTGATTGGCTAAGACGCTGCCTCACCCCACACAACCCCCCTCCTACTCTCGCATTAGCACCGCCTTCCCTGAGCTCGACAAATGTTTTGTGTTCATAACCAGTGCTTAATTTGTAACTCGGGAGGTGCCGGAGCGCACCTCGCGCGCGTGCATGTGCGTGCACGTGCGCGCACCCGCGCACCGAAAAACATGCGCAGAAAAGTCGATTTTTGACGGAAGATTATTGTGTGTGTGCGTGCGTGCACGCATGCGTCTCTCTCTCTCTCAGACACACACGCAGCGTGTGTGTCTGAGAGAGAGAGAGAGAGAGAGAGAGAGAGAGAGAGAGAGAGAGAGAGAGAGAGAGAGATGCACTATGGCACACACACTTTGTAAAGAGCCGATCCACAACAAGCTCAAATGCGTCGCGCAGTGTGCTTGTGTTTCCAGAGAATCGAGACCACAAAATGTAGGGGTCCGGCCGCTTCCTGGGTACCTTTTAATAATTATTATAGCGATCATATTCCACCGTGTCTCGCGAGGGAGGGGGAGACAGTCAGCCGGTGGGAGCAGCAGCAGCAGCAGCAGCAGCAGCAGCAGCAGCAGCAGCAGCAGCAGCAGCAGCAGCCCAGCCATAGCAGCCCAGGAGGCAACGTGCGAGAACTGTGAAGTGAACTGTGTGTGCCTGAGCTGCGAGCGACCAAATCCCTCCCCGACTCTTGATAAACATCCCATAGCTGGGAAGGCTCGGCGGCCTCAGCCAATAGGCTAGAGTGGTATCCTATAGCAACGACTGAAATGAACGGGGATGTATTGGCTGGATTTCCACTAATTTCTCCCGGATAGGCCTCTGCAGGTGGGGGAGCGCCACCTGCAGGTGGGGGAGCGCCACCTGCAGGTGGGGGAGCGCATGTGGAGCAAGGGGGAGCGGCGCTCCGCCTTGCTCCGGCAGAAATTAACCCCTGAGCTCGACCAATTGACAATAGTAACGTTCTGGACCGTCGGCAGGGCGAAGCAGGTGCACGTCTGCAGGGAAACAGCTGCAGCAAAGTAGAAGCAACGTAGAGGGGAAAACATCAAAAATATATAGCTATATATCCATTTCGATTCTTGGCTAAAGGTTGCCTCGATGTCTACAAACATATTTTTAAACTGTGGGACACACAAAAATGGCAGATATTCAAACGCGCCGAGGTTCCCGAGATGACAATATTCCTGCACATTTCAGGGACTGACTGCAAAGTAGCAATTACTAGAATGATATAAAAAATGGCTAATATAGTTACAGACTTACACCACATTACACCACCAATTAAAGCCCTAATGCTCCAAAAATACTTGCATTGTCTCAACGCGTGTCTGTCGACCGCGCCAGAAATAGAAAGCGCCCTATAACGCCAAAGCCCTAATCTGTCCGGATTACGTAAGAGGCTGTCCAGATGGTGACATTTCCTCCCGCCATGCAGGCAGACATACAGACACACAGAGCGACGCCGAGGAGTGGGCTGGGCGAGTCACGATGCCTCCGAGAGAGAGAGAGAGAGAGAGACGGAGAGCGGAGTGGACACGGCGGAGCCGGATCTAGGCATGGGCATGGGGCGGGCAATGCCCCCCCCTAAAAATCCCCAGACTGCCCCATCAAACATGATGGCATGCAAAACAACCCAAGATATTTCAAATTCAAGTGCTTATATTTAAAATGATTTGAAACATTACTAATGCTACTGACTAACTATCATTGTGGCACCACTAAACCAACAGCATTTCATCATTGAAAACAGAAAACTCTCTGAGTCAGACCTTTAGCTTTATGCATGCTGCGTGTCTGTTGCAACTTCAACAACAACTGATGTTATTACTGATGCTTTACTTGCCTAATGAAAAGTCCTGTAACTGAAAACGGTATGGGTGCGGCTTCATCGCCCATGGCGCCCGTAGCATTTTCTCCTGCACCCCCCCCCCAATTGGGAAATGTTACATCCGCCCCTGGGACACGGTGTCTGAGAGAGAGAGGGTCCATTTATGTAACTGACCAGTGGATTATGTAAGTCTATGGAGAGCAGGGTTCAGACTGGAGGTCCCGTCCCGGCCCGTCCCATCCGGTCCCGTCCCACTGTTGAAACCAAACCCATGCAGGCCTAGACCCATCTCACATTAAACAGACATTGACATTCCAAAGATCAGTGGTTTTCAGCCTTTTTTGATCCCATGGGCCCATTATTTATTCAGCATTTGAGCCACGGACCACCATTTGATGACATTTTAGCCACACAGACCGAAAAACTAAAGATTCCTTTTGCTTTTGTCCACAATATTCCAGGCGGGATTTCGGAGAAAACAAAACAGTCAAGCATACAGATCATAAATGACCATTAGCCTATAGTCTTCTACATTCTCTAGTTGTGTAGACTTGGGCTTAATTCGGATGATGAATATTTTAACTCTTGAGAGTGTAAAATGAAACCAAATGGACCCACAAGGGTACATTTGGTTTCATTTTTACGTTCGAAAGAGTTACATCTGGTTAACCAAATTTGCATCATTTAGCTGCATGGACCACTGGTGGTCTCTGGACCAGTTTACTTTGGCAGTAAAAAACGACGTTTTTAGTGCCAAAAATCCTTTCATATATTTGTACTCTGGGACCGAGGTGTGGATTTCACAATCTGGAAGTACAATTCACAGTGGCCGTTTCAGGCCGGGTGAGTTCAGGTGTATAATATTTACTATTCTGTGCCTGTTGCATTGTAACTTGTACATGAATGCTCGGCCCAAATAATTCTCGGACCAGCCGAACTGTTGCGACATTGAGGGATCAGAAAACTGAGCTTTCGTGAGGGCTGTTGCTGCCTGAAAGAGGGACAAAAGAGGGACATTTCCAAGGATCATTAACATGGTGAAACACAACCTGATGATAGAGCTGCCATTGGACTGATCCCATGAAGTGAGCAGAGTTTGTGGCAGTCTAACTCTGTCTCTACTCAGGGCTGAGTATTATTTGTGCCAAGCCTTCCTGTTACCATTAGGCTCTATTCCGACCTTCGCAACGTTTAGCACATTGACAGGGCCGGATCTAGGTATATAGGCACAGGAGGGCATTGCCTCCCCCTGAATGGCCTGACTGCCCCACCAAACACGATGGCATGCAAATAAGTTGTATTGTATTATGGGCCATAGATAATATTTCTGGTAGCCAATGTTTTATAGCAGGGCACATACAAAAAAGGTGGGTATTTTGCATGTAGGCCTGCAGAGTCGAAACACAGCCACTCACCCAAATCTGCTCTCCCTTCCCTAAAACACCCTGGACAAGTTGTCCAGGGTGTTTTAGGGAAGGGACCAATAGCCTTCCTGTGAGAGCAGATTTAAGTGGGGGCGGTGTACCATGTGCAGTACAGTAGGTCATGTCCTGGAGGTACAGTGCAGGTGCCACGCTCCGTGACCAGGGATGGTTAGAGAGTGTTGGAGAGGCAGGAGGGGCTGAAATCCTGCCACTTTTGGACGAAAACATAGCCTGTTACAGCGCCACCAGGAGGCCGACCAGTGGCCTTGTGGTTAGAGTGTCCGCCCTGGAACTGGGAGGCCGGGGTTCGATTCCCGGTCGGGTCATACCAAAGACTGTAAAAATGGGACCCAATGCCTCCCTGCTTGGCACTCAGCATCAAAGGGATGGATTGGGGGTCAAATCAACTAATGATTCCCGAGCGCGGTGCACGCTGCAGCTCACCGCTCCAAGAGATGGGTCAAAAGCGGAGAACTAATTTCACTGCGGTAACGTGAGTGACTAATCTGACGACTTTGACTTTTGACTTTGACCTTAGTAAAACACAATATCTCACGTTGCTCCTCTAGATTCTGTCCCCAAATCCCGCAAATTGTTACACAGAATCTCTAGCGTCATGTGCTCAAGACAGATCCTTCCCATGTTACATATTCCATATCCTATTTGTCTCTAATTGGCTTTCAAAGTTTGCTGGATTGGCTCGTTTCGAACAAAAAGCATCAACTCATGAACGCAGCGTGCAATTTACATGAAATCTCTTAACGCACTCTCCTACAAGGCGGGACAAAACCTTGACACGCTTTTCACACTGGCCTATTATAACGCCACCAAAAAAGCCCTCAAATCATCAAAACGCATAAGAAAGAATGGATCCCTTTTCACACAATGGCCTATTATAGCGCCACCAAGAGGCCACCGCCTGACCTGGAAGGGCACTTTTTCTAGTCTTCTTTTGAGGCGAGGGGCTTAGCCAGGCTCTCTATTTGTCTGCAGTGTCTTGGAATTTCTGTTGGGTGGAATGGGATGAAGGGTGGAGGGGGGTGGGTCGGGCGAGGGTATCTGTGTGTGTGTGTGTGGGTGGGGGGGATTAGCTGCCCCCACGGTGGTGCCTCTGCCACAAAGAGTGGGCACAGATGGCAGCCTGTGGCTGGCCTGTTGCTCCGGGTGCCAAATCGGCATGCCACAACAGGTCCAGATGGACCTGGGGGCGGGGTTTAAGCAATGCGTGAACAGATGAGAATAAACACAGTCAAAGACAGAAAGAGGAGGAGGAGAAAAAAGCACGATAGACTGAAATGAAAAGAGCGTTGAGGCGTCCAGATGGGCACAGAGAGAGAGAGAGAGAGAGAGAGAGAGAGAGAGAGAGAGAGAGAGAGAGAGAGAGAGAGAGAGAGAGAGAGAGGGAGAGGGAGGAATAAAGAGCAATGCGAGTAAACAGCCATATCTGGTGTTAAGCAAGTGATATACACTACAGTATTTTAATTCTTAATTCCCCCCATTTTGAACATTGTACTATGTCATTAAAGCTGCCACGGTACCACAGCCAATAGGGCAATGTTTCTCAAGGGGTGTGTTTCCTCATGTTAAGGGTTTTTCTTTTTAGGACCGTTACTACAGTGTTGCCAACTGCCAAGATCCAAAATGCACTAGTGGCACTTCCAAAACGCACTAGAATGCGCTAGATGCTGAAGGGAAGCACTAGAGACGGAAGCACACCACTAGAGAACGTAATGACCATTAATCTTCTACAGACACATGATGAACATTTTAACTCTTGAGAGCGTAAAAATGAAACCAAATGGACCCACAAGGGTCCATTTGATTTATTTTTTACGCTCTCAAAGAGTTACATCTGGTTAACCAGCTGTCCATCATTTAGCCTGGGGACACTGGTTGAAAACCACTGTCATAGGAGGAAAAATGGTGAAAAATTAGGGTTTTATCTCTGGCGACTGTCAACCAATTTCGCCCCAACTCACCAGGAGTTTTTCACTAATTTTGGCGCTAGGGGGGTCTGGAAAAAAACTAAATATAGTGACAAATGCGCCAACACTGCGTTACTAGTGTGACTTGTGATATCCTCAGGTGTGTTGCGAGAAGTGCCCCCCCAACCAATAAATACTGTATTCATTCCATTGTTCTGAGGTGCGAGAAAAAAACACCACGCTAATGTCCCTCGTGCCTATCCATTGAGTGAAGCTTCGCTCAGCCATACAAATGCTAATTTAAGTCTTTGTTTGAATGGGGCCATCACATCACCGTGAACCATAGGTACAGTACTTTCCTTGCAGAGCTATTACGTATAAGTCTCTCTGTGCTGTGGTACATCGCTCTTGTCCAAAACAATGCCTTTCCAACTCCAGTTTGACACAGTTCCACGCTGCATGATGAACAAGCACTATTTTCTGACCCCTCAATGCCGCAACTCTTCTACAACATGATGGCTATGTATGATCACCACCATTTGCATGTTCTTCAGGTGTTCCCTATCCTATAGTATCAGGGACAACTGGAGAATATGCTAACGCCACCCAAAAAAATCCCTTTCGCCAACCCCAAGCAAACGTATAGGCACTGATGACCTGAAGCACGGTCTTAGCCCCCAGCGTCTCTAGCTGGGAATCAAATCCTCTACCTCAGGGGTGCCCAAAAGGTACACTGTGTTCCAACTTATTATGCAAATCATGTTTTTGTTTGATTTTCCAACATATTTGATGCAAATGATGATCAGCATAATTTTCAAGTCATTAGCTGTCAATTTATATTTCAAATGTTATTGAACAACCCTCCTAATCAAAACAGAATTTAGAAAATAAATTAAAAACTTGGAACAGTGCGTTTCGCACTGTTCCAGATTATTATGCACATCATAGTTTCAAGACATTTTCTAGTTTGTAAAGAACTGAAAATAGTAATTTGTTGAATTCATAGCAATAAGGAGGTCATATGTACTGGGAAACAAAAGCTATTTTAATCCAAAACATGTTAACAGGTCCAATTAGATGTTAACATGGGACCCCTTGTTTGATAGCAGCTTGCGTCCATAAAACTTGTGAGTTTATGAAGAGTTTCTGCTTGAATGTCTTTGCAGGATGTCAGAACAGCCTCCCAGAGTTGCTGTTTGGATGTAAACTGCCTCCCAACCTCATACTGTACACGAAGACCAATTTTCAAACAGTCTTGTTCACTGATGAGTGCCGTCCAACAAGGCTGCGACATCAGCAAGGAGGTGGCGGAGTCATGTTTTGGGCCGGAATCCTAGGGAAAGATCTGGTTGGCCCCTTTAGGGTCCCTGAAGGTGTGAAAATGACTTCTGCAAAGTATGATGAGTTTCTGACCGAACACTTTCTTCCACGGTACAAAAGGGAAGAATCATGCTTTCTGAAACAAAATCA
This sequence comes from Benthosema pterotum, assembly GCA_039105355.1. Taxonomy (NCBI): domain Eukaryota; kingdom Metazoa; phylum Chordata; class Actinopteri; order Myctophiformes; family Myctophidae; genus Benthosema; species Benthosema pterotum. The sequence goes on along the minus strand of CM076972.1, from coordinate 48,737,313 downwards.
TCTTCAAGCACGACAATGCACCATCTCATGCTGCAAGGAATACCTCAGCTTCATTGGCTGCTATGGGCATAAAAGGGAAAAAAAATCATGGTGTGGCCCCCACCCCACCCCCCCTGACCTCAATCCTATTGAGAATGTCTGGAGCATCCTCGAGCGAAAGATCTAAAGGGGCCGACCAGGTCTTTCCCTAGGACTCCGGCCCAAAATATGACTCCGTCACCTCCTTGCTGACGTCGCAGCCTTGTTGGGACATGGTGGCCAAACTGGCCATGCACTAACCATCCACTACTCCATCCATCTGGACCATCCAGGGTTGCACGGCACTCATCACTGAACAAGACTGTTTTGAAAAATGTGCAGTATGATGGTGCAAGGCAGTTTACATCCAAACTCTGGGAGGCTGTTCTGACATCCTGCAAAGACATTCAAGCAGAAACTCTCCATAAACTCACAAGTTTTATGGACGCAAGCTGCTATCAAACATTGGGTCCCATGTTAACATGTAACTGGACCTGTTAACATGTTTTGGATTGAAATAGCTTTTTTTCCCAGTACATATGACCTCCTTATTGCTATGAATTCAACAAATTACTATTTTCAGTTCTTTACAAACAAGAAAATGTCTTGAAACTATGATGTGCATAATAATTTGGAACACTGCGAAACGCACTGTTCCAAGTTTTTAATTTATTTTTTAAATTCTGTTTTCATTAGGAGGTTTGTTCAATAACATTTGAAATATAAATTGACAACTAATGACTTGAAAATTATGCGGATATCATTTGCATCAATTATGTTGGAAAATCAAACAAAAACATGATTTGCATAATAAGTTGGAACACAGTGTAGATAGTGATCTACCAGTAGATCACACAGGCCGTGCAGGTAGATCACATGACAGTCTCCGCAGCACTTGGACCCTTATAGATCTGTAACTCTTGAGAGCGTTAAAATGAAACATTGAGTTAAATTACATTTAAACATCTGAATTATGTAATTTTCAAGAGTCCACACAATTAGAAAATCGAGAATAATTGTTATTTTGACCAACATTTTGCCAGTTCTCTTTCACAATTGTGTACAAAAGCATGACAGTTCTTAGTTTTGGGTGCAAAAAACTAAACTCAACATCACAAACTGTCAACTCAAACCTCAAATACTGTTTTCAAACGTCAGTAATAGCATATGCATTATGCAGAACCAATTCTCCCCCTCTTTGTTTCATTATAAGTGCATTATTCTTAAACACCATAACAGTACTGTAAGTAACACCATCACCACTATTTCAAAGCTCAAACTTTCTAGGGGGCCTTGAAATGGATTTTCAGTAATAATAGTAATAGTGTAGATCTTGTTGAGCCGGTCATTTTGAAAGTAGCTCTCAAGTCAAAAACGTGTGGGCACCCCTGCTTTACCTTCTTCTAGCTGTGAAGTGACTACACAGCGCCACAGACTGCGCTATTACTTTTAACAAATATCCCAATCAACATCATAACTGGCCCTCCATTTGTAGACTCTCAGAGCCACAGTAAGGGGTCTACTGTTTCCTAAGTATCAATCAGTCATTTAGCTGCGGGGGGAGGGGCCCCCACAGATTGAGAGCGACTGCCAAGCCAAGTTCAACATGTGTCTCAAATAGACGTCTTTGAAAGAAACAAGACTCGCATACGGCAGGCGTTGGCACTGCATTCGCACCGACAGATGGCGACCATTTTGTGTACACCTCCGTTAAAATTGAAATAAAGGAGGAGGGACAGTGTAAACATTAAAGTGTTACCTGTGCTGTCCATTTGCTTTGGCGTGGGCTTCAACCAGTTGATGGATGGCTTCACAGAACGTCATGAACTGTAATAACAACAAATAATAAAAACTATAAAAAGTTCTCTTCTTTCATACGCCTTTGATTGTAATTTGAGGATTTGAGGCTTTTTTCACCTAAAATGTCACCTAAAAATCCACGTGTTGGTGGCGATATAACAGACCGATGTGAAAAGGATGCCGTTATATTTGTCCTCCTGATGGAGCTACAAGGCCATTCTAGAACACTTGGGGCAGAGGTTCATCATTGGCATCTAGTGATCGTGTGCACAGAGTTTGGCATTGACCGGGTCAACGGCGCCAGAGATTAGCTGGTAACAGATGGACGGACACACAGACAGAGTGCAAAACTCACTACCCACCATGCCTTCGGCCTCCATGGTGGAGACAATTACATTGGAACGCAGGTGTACGTTCTTCCATTTTCTGAAAAGTAAGGGGTTTGGGATATCGGTGGTTTCCACCGATATCCAACGAAGACATGTACCACTTATATTGCCAGGCAACATTGTGCATTGAATTGCCATTCCAAAAGGCTATAAGGCTATTGATCGGTGGAGGCATGAGGATAGAGGATCAGGATTGCTTGGAAGAGCGTTAGCCTAATGTTTAGCCTTGGGATGTTCTTTGAGAGAGAGAGAAAATCACCTTTCCAACATGAGTGATATGCCACACAAAGCCAATGTTCTCTAAATTGAAAGGCCCTGAGGCCACATGACATGGAGTCCTGGACCCTTTATATAGGGAGCCGAAGCAACATCAAATCTGAGGGTATTATAGATTTCTGGAAAGGGATTCCCCGACAATAACATTTGGCCATTTAGCCCCGAAATATTTTTCCAACGTGCAACCTTGAAGCGACATGTGTCCAGGGTTAATGTTCAGTCTTTAACACAGCCTTTGAAAATTCCAGAGCAGTTCATAAGCTCCACAGGCCCACCACGTAGACCCTTATCGATCTGTAACTCTTGAGAGTTCCAATTTGGTTCCAATTTGGTTTCATTTTACATTCTCAAGAGTTAAATTATATTTAAACATCTGAAGAGTCCACACAATTAGAGAATGTAGAATAATTGTTATTTTGACCATTGTTTTGCCAGTTCTTTTTTGTCCCAATTGTGGACAAAAATGTGAAAGTTCATAGTCGGGGCTCAAATGGTGGTCCGTGGCTCAAATGCTGAATAAATAGGTGGCCCTGGCATCAAAAATGTTGAAAAAATGTTCTAGTCGATTGAAACTAAAATGTTTGTTGACTATGTTTTTTTTTTTACCCCACTGGCGAAAACTAAATTAAAATTAGATACAAACTAAAGTATGATGACTACAACTAAGACAAAATAATATAACAATTCCATCAAATCAAAACCATACTCAAATGCAAGGGAGGGACTAGTGGACAAGAGATCCAACAAGTGGCTTTCTAAATGACTTCTATATGATCTATTCTACAGTATATGCTCACAATAAATGGTTAAATCATCAACATTTCTGGGACTTGTTATCGTTCCAGATACATTTGCAGACTCAATCAAAACATGTTCCATTCCTGTGTTATTCATCAAAAGGAAGACAGAAAATGTGAAAATGTGAGATGTCTGACCAAAAAAACGTAAAGTGCAAAAATAATCAGCAAACTAAAACTTGACTAAAACACCATTTTTTGTTGACTAAAACTAGACAACTAAGTGTAAGGGTTCCTAGACTAAAAGTGCGTCCAAAAGACTCTTCGTCGACTAAAACATGACTAAATAAAAATATGAAAGTTTTGACTAAATATGAAAACAAAACTAACAACAGCGATTGAAACTGGACTAAGACTGAGACTAAATTTAAAAATAGCCGACAAGAACAACACAGAGTTGGAGTAAACCGGATGCTTTTTGCCCGTCTACACCAGAGGTTTACAGCCTTTCTAAGCTGCCAGGTCACAACATGTTTGTGTAATATTGTGTCTGACTTAATGCCTGTCAGACTGCACACACCCCCAGTGCAACTAATTATAATAGAAATCAATGAATAATCTATTCATGGTGGCTAACAATGACTGGCACCTGGGCACCGTGGGCAGTGGTGTAATGTAACCTGTTTACATTACACAACAGTGGTTTTCAACCTTTTTGATACCAGGGCCCACTATTTATTCAGAATTTGAGCCACGGACCACCATTTGATGATATTTTAGCCCCACAGACCCCAAAACTAAAGATTTAATTTGCTTTTGTCCACAATTCCAGCCTGGATTTCGGAGAAATCAAAACAGTCAAACATACAGATGCAAATGACCATTAATCTTATACACCTTCTCTAGTTGTGTAGACTAATTTACATGATGAATATTTTTTACGCTCTCAAAGAGTTACATCTGGTTAACCAACTATCCGTCATTTAGCCTTAAGGGGACCTCCTGGAATCCTCTCAGGGACCACTGGTGGTCCCCGGACCACCTGTTGAAAACCCCTGGCTGGCCTAAACAACCGCTCCATATATCGCGTCGTCGACCATGTGTCGCGATGCGTATCGAAACGCTGTCAAACTAAGTCCCCAGCTAAGTTGGTTAACCAGATGTAACTCTTGAGAACGTAAAAATGAAACCAAATGGACCCTGGCGGGTCCATTTGGTTTCATCTGTACGCTCTCAAGAGTTAAAATATTCATCATGTGAATTAGCTCAAGAAGTCTACACAACTAGAAGATGGACAAAAGTAAAAGAAATCTTTAGTTTTGGGGCTCTGTGGGGCTAAAATGTCCTCAAATGGTGGTCCTCCGTGGCTCAAATTCTGAATAAATAGTGGGCCCTGGTATGAAAAAGGTTGAAAACCACTGCCGTAGAACATCCGTTGTGCAGGCGCGATTCGTTCGCATGTTCGACGTGGAAAAACACGAACGTAATAAAAGCTGCGTGAATGTGGCAACAATAGCACCCCATAGGCGAGCGTGTCTGTCTGTCTGTCTGGTATCCAGCATTAAAACAACCTCATGAATGAAGCGCAGCTGTTTGTACAACCTCCTCCCGTAGCCTAATTGGTCAATTATGATGTGGGAGACTGGGAGACGGGCGCCGTGGCGATTAATCATTCTGCCAACGGAGCCGCCAGGCGCACCTGTCTCAATTAAGAAGCGGAGGAATCACTTTAATGTCAATTAACAACAAGACTGTCAACGAACAACAAGATTTGCATCCATCCATCCAACCCACCCGCCGGCCGGCGTCCAAGCGAGGCGACGGTACAGACACAAACACAACTAATGAACAGTGGATTTGGGTAATATGAAGGCTTTCCTTCATTCTTTACATTTTTTCCTTCTCATCAGTACGGGCAGAATGTTCGCGAAGTCGCGCTTCGTATATCCAGCGCGTGCTTGTGCCTATGTGTCTGTGTGTGTGTGTGTGTGTGTGTGTGTGTGTGTGTGTGTGTGTGTGTGTGCGTGCATGCGCACCCGTGTGTGGGGGTGGCTGGACGCGTGCGTGCATGTGGCGCACCAGAGAAGGGCAGAGCAAAGCAAAACAAAATCCTCCCAAAACGCATGACCCTGAGTGCATCTACCACACACACACGCGCACACGCGCACACACACACACACACACACACACACACACACACACACACACACACACACACACACACACACACACACACACACACACACACACACACACACACACACACACACACACACACACACACACACACACGCGCACACGCACACACACACACACACACACACACGCACACACACACTCCTTCCATCCTCCCACACCCTTGCATGGAGCCAGAGGATACAGAGTTCCTGCCGCAGTGAGACAGACAGTGTGACGGTTTAGGGTTATGGGAGGATACAGTGGGTACAGCACATGCTGTACAGGAACTAGAGGGTGACCAGATGTCCCTCTTTTTGTGTGGGACATGGGACCTCGTTTCCAAGACCTGGAAGGTCACCCGCAAAATGAGCCTCTTGTCTGTCTGTCTGTCTGTCTCTCTGTCTGTCCCACATTGTGACTGCCAACCCTAGTCAAAGAATCGTATAGAATTCCAACAGAAAAGTCCTATCAGATTTTGGATCAATCCTATAGGATTTGTTTTTATAGGATTCATGCAAGATCCTATAAGATCCTACAGGATTCTTATAGGAATCCTGTTCCAAAATCTGATAGGAATTTTTCTATTGGACAATCCTATAGGATTTTTTGACTCGGGCGACAGTGTTTAAATGCCCTAATAGTTGGCTTTCTGTTGTCTCCTTCCTGCTCCCACTATAGATGAGTTTTCTAAGTTTGTTGTGTTAAAATAACCCGAGGATTCCCCTGGTGCCAACGGCACCAGCACAACATCAAAACAAAAAGGCGGAACAATGGCGTTCTATAAATGTACACACATGCATGGGTACAGCCCCTGTTCAGTAGTGGAATGTACAGCTAGTACCCACTGATATGGTACACACACACTTGACCTTATGTAAGGACACGTTTCTAATGGGAAGACTCTGTGTGGAGGGGATGTTTTTAATAGGATGTAAGGCTTAGCTGTATCCTTAACAAACGCTTCCTATATGCAGTATATTATCCACCTCCTGGAATCTTATGGTAGACGCGTCGTGTCCTAGTTTCACCTCATCTGTATGAAAAGTGGAATACCACTTCTCTTAATAATTAATCCGCAGCACTGCTGAGGTCTGCTATAATAAACAGGAGTGCCGGCAGCAACCGCACGAATCACACGGCCCCCGCCGTCCGCCGCGCGCGATATCGTTACCGCGAGACGTCAACGCTCATGACCATCAGTGAGCCTCGGCCCTTTTCATCTTTGACACGCCACAGTTTGGTTTAGGCAGGCCACGATTTGATATCATTTTAAAGCAGTGGCGTTTGCCAGCAACTTGGAAACCCAGGCAAGATCATACCTATGACAGGCACAGTAAAATGGCGCCCCCAAGGGATAAAAATATGAACTATTTTTAAACTAAAGAACGTATTATATGTGTTTTAAGTTACAGAGGACAAGTATAATGTATCCATCCTTATGAGTCTTAGCCTGGGATCCTTTCAAAGCACATCTGGTGGTCGCCCCGGTGCCAATCAGAATTTGTCATTCCTCACCTTCGGCTTCATTGTTTGATGTTAAGCGGTGCAACTGCAACTGCCCTAAATAAACATCAAAAGTCGGTGGACTCATGACAAAATATTACACCATACCTACCCCAAACAACATTAACAAGTGCCCCGAACAAACATTAAAGTCCATAGATTTGGCTGGGGATGGACTCATTATCTCATTGTCAAAAGGGAGACTGTCCGGTTTAGGTGATGATGTAACAGTGACGTAACTACAACTAAAGTCATGGGTATTAGCTCGCACTGCTCACGCACGAGTGGGCCATGGCCTTCTTTGCTAGTTTGCAAGTTTCTCACCCCAGGCGTATTACTTGATAGCTAAAATCTGTTTATTGTCTCCACCGTAAGGTGGTGACTATGTCTCGTACCCTGTCTGTCCGTACACGTGTCCGTCCGTGCACACGCCTGTTACGTCACCCGCGGGGTGCTGTTACGTCACCGCGCGGTGACGTAACAGCATGGAATGTGCCAGGAGACCTGGCACAGGTCTTGTTTGCTTATAATTTTAGACAATCTACAGGGGAGTGGGCACCAGGGCCCCAAGTTGTCAATCACTTTGCCCATCAGGATACCATGCTTATTTTCCACTTACAGTACGTAACTTTGCCATTAAAACAAATCTTAAATGGCTAAAACAAGGCAGTGCCGGCAATGACCACCAGTCAAAGTTACCTAGTAACTTAAAAAATCCGACCCATCCCTTTAAATGTTTCCTGTTTGTACTGCCGCAACGCCCGACGATTGGTCTTCGACCATTCGCCCGCTGACGCTCGGTAGCCCTGCCTTGCGCTGCCCCAAACCGCCACGACGCCCATCGATCCGCAGCAAACTCTCCGTGTGATAGTATCCATCCTCCTGCTTCCTCTTCAGCATGGAGCACAGGTCCAGCCTGGCGACCGTCTGCTCCCCGAAACGCCCGCTGGCGGCGGCGGCGTGGCGCGAATACAACTCCGGGTCGATGCGCCACAAACCCTGCGCGCGGAGCCTCGGCGCCCGCGAGAGCTTCATGATGGTGAGGTGGGGCTCGAACCCGCGATCACCGCCTCCTCCCGACGGGACGAGGCCGCGCTCCTCGAAGCGGCTCCGCAGTGCCGCCGCCAGCCCGCGCAGCGCGTCTCTCGCCGGCCCCTCCTCGAGACCCACGAAGACCACCTCCCCCTGCCCGAAGTGACCGATCCCGGAGAAGGGCAGCACCAGGTCCTGCCCGATCCCGCCGCCCCCCAGCAGCTCGTCCAGCTGGGGCTCGAGCTGAGCCAGGGCGGCCGCCGCGGCGTCCACTTGCCCCCGGTCGGCGAGGTGGGCGACCAGCAGGGTGATGTGCAGGCTGGCCGCGGGGATCATGGCGCCGGCCAGCCGGGGCTCGCGCCGGAGCACCGCCTCCTGGATCTCGGCCACGGCCGATCTGACTTGAGCGCTCGTGACGGGGATGGAGACGAAGTAGTTTGGGCGCGGACTCTTGTTATTCTTCTTCCTCTCACTGCGTTTTTGGCCGCCGAAGGCCAACGGGAGCGTCGGCGTCAAACCTTCCAAACGCTCGCACGAGGGTCGCCCGTTCTCCGCCATCATCCTCCTCCACTTTCCCGGCGTTCTGTCCGATGTGGGTACCGCCGTGTCTCTGTTTGGGGGCGGGTCACTGTTTGAGAGCGGGTCATCGTTTGAGAGCAGGTCATCCATCGCTCGTCTCTCAGTCGCTTGTCCGGCACCCTGCCACCCTGCCAATACAATCTCAGAATTGTATTGGCATTGACTGTTCCAGTATTAGATCACTATCTGAAAATATCTAGGATCTATGACAACCATAGGAGCCGCAGTGACCCTTTAAAAATGATTGACCTTCACCACCTCCACATTTGACTCCACTGGTCCTCTCTTTTTCCTTAATCAGAAGCAGCTCAGCAAAGCTCTTCCTGATTGGCTAAGACACACTCCGCCCTGGACTATTTGTTAGCCAATGACAAAGCTTGTAGGGATTTCTATGGAGGTCTCCTGCAGCCCCTAGAGGCGTCAAAATGACGAGATTTTTGGAGATGATCTAATCAAAGGAAGGCTTCATGAAAAACATAAAAATAAAAAAAATATGTAATTATTAGGGCTGTTGAATGATTAAAAATTTTAATCAAATTAATCACAGCTTCAAAATTACTCGACACTCGACACTCGAACTATGTCCAAAATGTGCCATGTTTTCCTGTACAGGATTTCAACATTTAAAAAAGAAACAGAATCTGTGACAAAAATAACCATTTAACTTTAAAATATTGATCAAAATAGATGATCTACAAGCCCTCAATGCTTGGAGATCCTCCAGCTCTACTCTATGGCTCTGGTTACAGGGAGACACACAGCTATACGTCTCCGTAAAGCCGTGCTTTACCCATAGTTTTCAATGAGAAAATGCTCAGTGGGTTGAGTCAGTGTGCACATGAGTTAATTGCGTTAAAATTTTTAATCAGATTAATCAACAAAATTAATTTAATCCCATTAATTAACTATTTTCAACGGCCTTAGTAATTATTCTTTTGACCATAAAATTACATATAGGAGCTTTTAAACTCAAGTTGCTAAGTCAGTATGCCATTGAAATTTCCACTCGTGTTTGCCATTCACTTCATGCATGCACAATTGCGCCTCCTATTCTATTGGCACGTTTTCCACTGTCCTGGAGCCCTGCTTTTTCACAGTGTTACATAACGTCCGGGTTACATGACTACATGACTGGCGCAGGGCGGGGCGGATGTAACATTTCCCAATTGGGGGGGGGGGGGGGGGGGGGGGGGGGGTTTCGCGCCACAGGCGATGAAGTCGCCCCCATACCATTTTCAGTTACATGACTTTTATTAGGCAATTAAGCATTTATAATAGGCCTATCAGTTGTTGTTGAAGTTGCAACAGACACGCAGCATGCATAAAGCTAAAAGTCTGACTCAGAGAGTTTTCTGTTTACAATGATGAAATGCCGCAATTGTAGTTAGTTAGTGTTTCAAATTATTTTAAATATAAGCACTTTAATTTGAAATATCTTGGGTTGTTTTGCATGCCATCGTGTTTGGTGGGGCAGAGTGGACATTTTGGCTCCCCCCCCCCCCCCATGCCCATGCCTAGATCCGCCACTGTGCGGGGCACGGGGCGGGCCGTCACTTCCAGAGGCCCCGGCTCCCCGGAGAACTCCATCCACTTCATGTCTTCAGAGGAGCCGTGCCACTGATCGCATCTGACAGCGAGAGAACTGAACGCCACTGTGGTGCTGATACAGCAGAGGTTTGTGGGAGGAATATGGAGGGGAGGTCCGGAGTTGAGGATGGGGTCACAGTAGAGGACTGCATGGTGGTGTTGGGTAACAGCAAGGCTCGGCCCAAATAACACTCGAGTATAGACAGAGTTATGCCGTCGCAAACTCCCGTTCACTTCATGGGATCAATCCAACGGCGGCTCTATCATCAAGTTGCGTTTCGCCATGTTAATGATTTTTCTTTTAGGACCTTTTTTTCTGAGAGTGTACAAATGGAACCAAATGGATTTGTACACTCTCAGGAAAAGAAATTGGGAAGGTCCCTCTTTTGTCCCTTTTTCAGGCTACAACAGCCCTCACAAGAGCTTAGTTTTCTGACCCCTCAATGTCGCAACATTTCGGCTGGGTATTTCGGCCCGGGTATTATTTGGGTCGAGGCCGAACGCGGCAAATCAGACTGGATCCCAGGCTAGTACTGGGCGATGTCTTGCCGTGTATTCAGAGAATATGCCACGGCACGGCTGGTACCCCCCCCCCCCCCCCCCCCCCCCCCCACGCCATACAGTGGCAAGCATCCCGTGCCCCGAGGCGGAACGCTTGCCCCCCCAACCCCCCGCTGGGGTGGGATAAATTGAAATAATCCATGCTGCCGCGTTTGAAGAGCCTCAACACAGCTGCTACCTACCCTTATATCTCAACATCTGGCCCCACCAAACTCCCCGGAGTGTTCTACTGCAGTAGTTTTCAACCTTTTTGACACCAGGGCCCACTACTTATTCAGAATTTGAGCCACGGACCACCATTTGAGGACAATTTATCCACACACATCCCAAAACTAAAGATTTCTTTTCCTTTTGTCCATAATTGCCAGGCTGGAATTGGGAAACAAAACAGTCAAACATACAGACCAAAATAACCATTTCTTCTACATTCTCTAGTTGTGTAGACTTGGGTTAAAATGAATATTTTAACTCTCGAGTGTAAAATGAAAACAAATGGATCCTTGTGGGTCCATTTGGTTTCATTTTTACGTTCTCAAAGAGTTACACATCTGGGGACATCAGCTGAGGACCACCTGGAACCCTCTCAAGACCACAGCCTGTATGTACACTGTGAAAAATCCACAACTTTACGGGTAGTGTCTTGAGAGCGTATACAAATGGAATGAAATGGACCTCAAAACAGGACCATTTTGGAACGATGCTGCTGGTTTTGCCCGGAACTGTCACGAACCGTGTACTTAAATTAGTGTAGTTCCTGGTGTTCCCAGTGTTACCTGTGAGAGCAAGCACCCCGACACCTCCAGGGGATAATACTCATGACTTATAAAGGTCTCTTAAATTCACGTCCCCGCTACGTCATAAGTTCGGAGGGTGATTCGTTGTGATTAAATTATTTTTGAAGTTATGTTTAATCTCATTAAAATTCATCATTCAACATCCGTACAGAGCCAGGCAGGGCAGTGTATAGATTGAATACACATGGCATGGCTTGCCAAAATTACCAGGCCAAAGCAGCAGCAGCAGCAGACACCACAGACGTCTGGCATGGGAGCTCATTTAGTGTGTTGGTGCCTTGAAGTTAGTGTGCAATCAATAATGTTTCTCTGAGATGGAACCAGACGGCGAATGGCTAATGATGAATTCCACTCAGTTTGGTTGGTGGAAACCTCATTATTATGTTCACTCCAAATTAACAGTTTAAAATTCAAAAGCAGTGCAAAGCATCAGGTATACTATATCGGCTTGATGCTGAATTCACAAAAAATAAATTAATAAATAAAATAAACACATATATACAGTATGCAGCGGCCATTTTCCAAAAAAAAAGAAAACATCATTTGTATTGTTGACCTATTTCGAAAATATTAGCGCACCCTTCGTTCATTTTGGACACCTCTATCACAGGGAACTAGTTTTTAGTCGTAGTGATATTAAAAAATCTGAAATATGGATATAAAAAAAAAATCTGAAATATGGCTATAAAGTAAAGTAAAGTAAAGTAAAGTAAAGTAAAGTAAAGTAAAGTAAAGTAAAGTAAAGTAAAGTAAAGTAAAGTAATAGTAGTAGTATAGTAATATTAGTAAAATAGAAGCTGTTCAACACCTGCAATAGTGTGAACACCTACTATTTATGTTACTTCTTCAGAGTCTTCAGACAAGTGACCATAACTCCTTACTTTTTTTTTTTTTTTTTTTTTTTTTTTTTAAGACGCACGTACAATTCTTGAGTAATTTCACAGATATTCTCCATGCATGAATACAGGTTAATGGGCTAAACATTATAAGCTATTATAAACCACATGCACTCAACTTAAAAAAAATATTGAGTTTGAATAACCACCGCCCTAATTTGAGCCTTTTTTGCGCATATTTGTCTAAAAAAAGGTGTCTTCTGTCGTTATTTTGACTCATTTGTGTATGTTCATTTAATTCCATTTACTGTACACAGTGGCATGCACTGTAATTGCTATTGTGTTTACATTTGTTTGGTGGTGATAAATTCACCCAAAGTGAAATTAAACTGGAAGATTAATTTCCCTCTATACCGTCACGCTAATCTACAACAGCGTAGTGTGAAATGCGTTGCAATAATGTCACACTCTCGGAGTTCACTTAGATTCATTTGTGGCAGAGCAGAGGTCCTTAAATATAATAATCTGTTGAGCCAGTGACATTGGGAGAAGGAATGGATGATATTCAAATGAATTCTAATGAAGTTCCTGCACTTCAAACATTGGTATAATTTGGAATGTGCCAAGGACGTGTCTTCTATCAGTGCATGCGTTTGGAATGTCATTTCATTTTTCGAAGGCCATTCCACGTACCGTACATGCGGACCTCAGAACAGCTCGCATTTCTCACTGAATACCACAGACAATCCCAACCCAGATCATTAAATTAAGCTGCAGAAACACAAGCCGATTCGCAGTCGGTTCCGAAAAACAAAAGAATCTTAAATGTAGTCAAGAACGCCTAAAGCGAGACAGAGACAAGACCAAGACCTAGGAGGTTCGAGACCAAAATGAGACAGAGATGACCACGAGACTGGGCCGGTCGAGACCGAGACGTAAAAGAGACGAGACCTAGATCAAGACCAACGCGAGGCGAGAACAAGCCGACAAGATCTTTACTTATTACTATTTTTACTTCTCATGAACAAACCAAACCTATGCTTCATGCATGTAGCCTACGGGTTTTGATTTACGGTGAAAAGACTTGCTTGTGGTGGTGATTATGGTCTGGTCACTGGATGACAGTACTGTACATGAGACATTTGCTCCGAGACGGCAACGAGAACAAGACAAATTGAGGGCGAGGCCGAGACAAGACCACAAGACAAACAAAGTGCAAGAACAGCGAGAACCAAGACAAGGCCAAGACACATTGAGGGCAAGGCCGGATGTAACATGTCTCATTTGGGGAGGCAAGAGAACATATTGGAGGGGCAAGAGAAAATGGTATGGGTGCGGCTTCATCGCCCGTGGCGCGAAGCGACACGGGCGATGAAGCCGCGCCCATACCATTTTCAGTTACAAGACTTACGCAATTAACTAAGACACGCAGCATGCATAAAGCTAAAGGTCTGACTCAGATTTTTCTGTTTTCAATGATAAAATGCTGTTGTTTTAGTGGTGCCACAATTGTAGTTAGTTAGTAGCAGTAGTAGTGTTTCACATAATTTTAAATATAAGCACTTTAATTTCTTGGGTATCTTGGGTTGTTTTGCATGCCATCATGTTTGGTGGGGCAGTCAGGGCATTTCGGGGGGCATTGTTTCTTTACTGAGATATCTTGCATAAATGAGGCAGTGGAAAGGCAGAGCTGGAATTTTTGAAATTCACGTTTCTCATTTAGTTCATACACAGCCCCACACTGGGGCATGTCACAGGCAAACATTCTGGCAGGCTTTCTATTAACCAAATTGTTGTGCATTATTATTCTTGTCACGTCCATGTTATGTTACAGTCTTTGATGAAGCAGACAAACATTCTTAAAAGAAAAAAAAAACATCCTAAAACCACAAAATAATTAGTCAGCCAGGGCTCAATCCCTGGCCCCCAATTCTTTTTTCCAATGTCTTCCAGAAAAACAAGTTAACCAACCGACAAACTCACAGCGTGCCATGAATCGCAAAAGCACTATACAATATAACATTTGCTTGAGTAAAAGCGCAAAGGTATTGACAATACCAGGCATGTACCAAAAGCACATACAGTATGTTATGCAAGTGTATAAAACACTCACTACGTGGCTCTATCAGCAGGCCTTGTTTCCACTTTATGTATACGTTCTTTTCTCGACAGCTACAAAACCATCCCATCAGAATTGTACACTGTATGCAAGACCATCCTATCGGCGGGGAAGTTTGTTTAAAGCTGCAATGAAATAAAAAAATAGAAAAAGTGCCCTTCCGGGCACAGGTCTCCACCAGTTCAGGCTGCAGGCGCCTGGATGCGCTATAGGCCAATTTTGAAATGGTTTCATTTTTTTCTCATGCCTTTGATAGCAGTTAGATGATTTGAGGCTTTCTCCCCCCGCCAAAGAAATGCGTTTTGGGCAAAACTCCACCTGTTGGTGGCACTATAACTGACCCATGTCAAAAGGATGCAGTTATATTTGTCCACCTAGTAGGAAATTGGGTTAAAGATTTCCTGTAAATTGCAATTGCGTTGAGTTTATGACAAAATGAGTCAATTAGGATAGAATGTGAAATGTAGAGATTCCGTGCAACAATTAGGGGGATTTTGTGTCAATAAGAGCACTATAATAGGCTGTTCTAGACAATCTGGGGCAGAGGTTCATTGTTGGCATCCAGGGAGTGTATGTCCAAAGTTTGGACATCGAAGGCCATTCCACGTACCGTACATGCAGATCTCAGAACAGCTCACATTTCTCACTGAATACCACAGACAATCCCAACCCAGATCCTTAAGCTACGGAAACACAAGCCGATTCACAGTTGGTTCTGAAAAAAAAAAAAAAAAACAAAGAATCTTAAACATAGTCAAGCCTAAAGCGAGACAGAGACAAGACCAAAACGAGACCGACACAACGAGACTGGGGCGGTCGAGACAACAAAGGAGTCGTGACCGAGACCTAGATCAAGAACAAGTCGACGAGATTTTTTATTTTTAATTCTAAGGCACGCTATGAGCTTGTAGATGTGATATTTTTCAGGTCACAATGGGTCAAAGAAGCATCAATAATAAAAGGAAGTAGATTCAGTCTAAGTAAGTATTCAAAGAATTGTACTTTGTACAGTATATATATATGGGCCTGTTATCCCCTACTGCCCAGATGGTCTGGAGAAGCACCCTACCGAGACACAGAGCCCAGATGAGAAGCATTGTTGACCAAACAGAGCTATCTACAAAAAGAGCTTCTGCCGTCGCCATGCGGAGATCAAATGCCCCGTTTTTAAAGATATGCAAATGTGACCTTCAATATGGTGATGCGGGAACACACACACACACACGTGCGCGCGTCTATACCCTCCAGAGAACTGCACACATAAAGGACCATAAACTATTGAGAGTGTACGCAGTGGCGTTTCTAAGCAATTTGGAGCCCTAGGCAAGATTTTCCCTGGGCCCCCCCCTTACCAAATGGACCCTTACGGGTCCATTTGGTAAGGGGGGGCCCCAGGGAAAATCTTCTGTAAAATGGCGCCCCCAAGGGATAAAATGAACTATTTTTAAACTAAAGAATATATTATATGTGTTTTAAATGTTTAATTCTCGTTATAGAGCACAAGTATAATGTATTTATCCATGTGATATTAGTCATATTAGCCTGGTATCGTTTTAAAGCATGTCTGGTGGTCGCCCCCTCCCCTCATGGTGCCCTAGGCAAGTGCCTAGTCTGCCTAATGGCAAAAACGCCCCTGAGTGTACAAATAAATAAAGGAAGCCACATGGACCCTGATGGTAAGGTTGCAGGGTTTTATAAAATTTAAAACCCCGGTTCACTCTGACCAAAAACACCACGGACGGTTTCCGGCTTTACCATCAAATTACCGGTAATATGTGCCCATGTGTTTGCATCAGGGGCGGATCTAGGCATGGGCATGAGGGGGCAATGCCCCCCCCTAAATGCCCTGACTGCCTCACCAATACATGATGGCATACAAAACAACCCAAGATATTTCAAATTAAAGTGCTTCTATTTAAAATGATTTGAAACACTACTACGATACGGACTTTATTAATCCCCCAGTGGGAAAGAAGGGAACAAACATATGACGTGAAAACAAACAAACAAACGGAGCTCTGAGAAAGTGCAGCCAGCCAGCAGCGGCGCATTACTGCTACTAACTAACTACAGCTGTGTCACCACTAAACCAACAGCATTTCATGATTGAAAACAGAAAACTCTCTGAGTCAGACCTTTAGCTTTATGCATGCTTCCTGTCTGTTGCAACTTGATGCAACAGACAGCAACAGACAGTGTGCTTTACTTTTCTAATAAAAGCCCCCCCCCCCCATTTTTGGAAATGGTACATCCATCCCTGGTTTGCATTATTACATTTTGGTAATCTACAGAATCAGCATTTGGCCAAAAGCATGCCTGTCACCAGATGGGTCTGGAATAGCTCAATGGTACAACCATTTCTTACTCCAGAAAATTGAGGAGGCCAATCAGGACACAGTATTCAACATACTTTGTCCTGGTTGGCAGACAGACAGTTGCACACAAGATGGACGGATAAATCAGACAGCATGGAAACTAGCGTTATTCGATGCTGCCGTTCCCTACTGCTTCCATAAACAATAATCACAGCAACCGACACTCTAATGTGAGTTGAAACGGTTTGGTCGGTGTGGAGCACGAAACCCGTGACAACGCCCCATGTGCCCCAAGCTCTTCTCCCTCCTGGCTCCAAAACTATGGAATGCACTTCCCACTGCAATCAGAACCACAGACTCACGACCTATCTTCCACCGCCACAGTCTGAAGACACACCTCTTCAGACTCCATCTCGGCCAATATAACTTGTATTACATTTCAACCCACAGTACTTGCAACAGTGCCTTGAATAGGATGTCTAATGTATTACCATGCTTTTAGTGCATACATTGTTTATGGTAAAATGTATCTGTATAATGCATGGCAACGTCTCTACTTGATGTAAGTCGCTCTGAATTAAGAGCGTCTGCTAAATGGCTACATTGTAAATTGTAACCCATGATGATATAATTAAACCATATCAACCTGGAAAACTGAAATATCGCCCCAATCATAATTTATGGGTTAGGATTGGGGCGATGTTACATAAAGAACCAAATGGAATAAGACCCTTACCGTTCTGTTAGTTCAATGTGCAAATGGAACCAAAAAGGTAGTTAGGTAGGTAGGTTTATTCATCCCAAAAATAGAAGTGGGATAAAGGTAAACATGTTCTCTCCTACGGACAAGAATAAAAAAATAAAATAAAATAAAAAAATAAAAAAATAATATTACCGGCACATAAGGTTCCATTTGCACACATTTGAGTTCAATTAAAGTCCCAGAGTTTACAGTGTAGAAACTATACCCTTAGATAGCCTCTCCCTGCCACACTCCAGAGATTCCAATATTGAAGTTCACGCATGGAGATTAAGAAAAGACCTCCCACGCAGGATCAATATTTGCCCTAATATCAACCCCATTTCCTCCTGTCAGGGGGTGTCTGCGCGGAAAGAAAGCCGCCGCCATGTCAACAGAGGCCGCCGCCGGTCACGCTAGGCAGTGCATGCTAATTTAACACAGCCTTCATCCCCGTTTGTACAATTTAACAAATGACTTAACAAATGTAATCTCACTTAACCAAGAGAAAAGAGAAGAGAACAGGGGTGGGGGGAAGCCTGTGTGCTTCCTAGCACACAGGCCCAGGGATTTACCATGAATAAAACATTAAAGACATGCTATTGCCACGTGATATTAAGAGAGAACCCCCCCGGGTCCTTGGAGGATATATGACAATATCATTTCTGCGTTGTCGGGGTATTAAAAGAGCAATGAGGAGACTGTCCATTATTTGATTTGAAATCACATTTTCTCGTCTGTATCATTAGCATAAGCTGTGTATGTATTTCACGGCCTGACGCTGACGCCTTCCAGGCACATGCATTTAAAGCTGTAATCCGTTACGAATCGTACATGAATTAAACATTAACACTATGAATTAACTCATAGTGTTTTGATATAACTCTGTTACAACTTTAGTGTGTACAAACACTGTTTAAAAACTAGAATCTAACTCTCCACTCTATTGGCTCATTATGAATCTGCTGAGGACAGCTGTGCAATACTGTGCACTGTGCAATACTTTAAAACAGATGTTGCACACATACTTGTAAATAGCTCTTATTTGCGATGCCCTCGTTTCAAACTGTCCCTCTTTCCGGCTGCAGCAGCTCTCCCGAGCGATCAGTTTTTTGACTCCTCAATGTCACAACATTGTGGTTGGTTCGATTTCTATTTGGGCAGACCATTCTGTTATTCAATCTATGTATGCAAGTCAAATCAATTTTTTTTCTCCGAGGGAAACACAATCCCAATCTCAATGGCTGTGTTCAAATACATTCTCTAACCCTTACTCCCTACAGTGCTCCCCTATATGGGGAGCACTCATTCTGTTGATAGAGGGTGCTATAGGTCCACGGATTCAAGTACTTTTTTATTTGCGTTGCAATATAAAATCACACCATCCTGACCGTTTCATGCATCTGTATATCAAGAATCACCGACTATATAAAGACACCAAAACGCTGTATGCTAATGCTGCTGAAATAGTTAAAATGTTTGCTAGAAACGGAATGTTTCAAATAAGCTGCTAGCCTGTTAATATTAGGGTGCCAAAAAGCTCACGACATATTCAGACTCTCAAACAAAATGGTGGAAGCCCAAAGTAGAGACCTCCAGGGAATCGAAACACAGCCCAAATTTCACCTGGATGAGAATACTACATATCAGGGGTTTTCAACCGGTGGTCCGGGGACCACCAGTGATCTTTGAGAGGGTTCCAGATGGTCCCCAGGCTAAATGATGGAAAGTTGGTTAAGCAGATGTAACTCTTGAGAGTGTAAAAATGAAACCAAATGGACCCTTGCGGGTCCATTTGGTTTCATTTTCACACTCTCAAGAGTTAAAATATTCATCATCTGAATTAGCAACACTTAATTAAGGAGTCTACACTGTTTTGTTTGCAAAATCCAGCCCTCAATTGTGGACAAAACCCAAATAATTATTTAGTTTTTGGTCTTTGGGGTGAAAATGTAATCAAATGGTGGTCCGTGGCTCAGATGCTGAATAAATGGTGGTCCCTGGGATGAAAAAGGTTGAAAACCCCTGCTCTCTAGGGAATGAATTCGAAACACAGCCCAAATTTCACCTGGACGAGAATACTGTACTGTATATGGAGCCGTCATGTGGGATTGATATATATGTGATTTGGAATCCAACGAGGGATTTTACCTGCGGTACAGTAAAAGTGCACAACAGACAGACCCCTGCATGTTAATCCTCACGATTAATCATGGTAAAAACAAATGACAGGATATGATCAAAGGCTACGGTGGAAACATCTTCCCGACTAACGAGCATGTTCTAATGGTGTCAGTTTTTCAGCTTTCATTACCAGAGCTGAAGCCGCCGAGCACAACAATATTCGGGGTGGAAACGTGGGAAACCACGTATGTCCAAAAGTGTTTCTTTTTCTCAGGAACTGGGAAAAACGTGTCCCAGTGGAGCCAATGGAGATATTATTTGCGTTAATAGGCAATTATTGTATTATAGGAAACTTTTTAGCCAAAAATAAAAAATATATACTGTATATATGGCTATTTTGCTTCTGCTTATGCTGCAGCTGGTTCCCTGCAGACACTTTGGACGGTCCAGAACTTTATTGTCATTAACAAAAAATATTTCGTTGGGCCCATGACAAGGCGGTGCTAGTGTGTACAGGGGAGGGGGGGTGGGGGGTTAAGCGGCATTTTAGCCAATCGCAGCACAGCAGTCGCCAGCAGTTTTATAAAGAGCCAATAGAGCGGAGGTTAGGTGGGGTCTGAATCAAATCTGTTTGCAAACACAGATTGTGTAGCCTACACACAAAAGTATTCGATAATACCATAAATATGAAAAGTTCCATATTGTATGGTGAAAGACAATAGGGGCAACCTTAGTGTGTACAAACACTGTTTGTAAACAGATTGGTTGAAAAACAGAATCTAACTCCGCCTCACCTCCACTCTATTGGCTCGTTATGAGTCCGCTGGAGACTGCTGCGCTGTGATTGGCTAAAACGCTGCCTCACCCCACACAACTCCCCTACCCCCTCACACATTGCCTTCCCTGAGCCCGCGAATGTTTTGTTTTCATGACTTGTTGAAAAACAACAAAATTCTGGACCGTCTGCAGGACGAAGCAAGCGTCTGTCTGCAGGGAAACCGCTGCAGCATCAAAGTAGAAGCAACATAGAGGGGAAAAAGGCAAAATATAGCTATTATTATATCTATTTTGATTTTTGGCTAAAAAGTTGCTTCTATTACCTTTTAAGGGGAATTCCAGCCATTTTGAAATTTTTCCTGAGAGGATACAAATGGAACCAAATGGACACATTTGGTTCCATTTGTACCCTCTCAGGAAAAAGTGATGATGTCATCAGATGTATTTCACCATGCTAATGATTTTTTCAGACCTCCATTTTTAGGAAATACAGAATTGGGGTAACTTTTTTATCATGCCCACACAACATCTCTAAGGTATATTAATGACATATTAAAATGTTGAAAATGGGTGGAGTTCCCCTTTAAGAAGAACTAACATTAAGGTGGGTTGCGAAATTACTGCCATATAGAAAGGACTACTCATTTATAGAAATCAACATAGGATATTTAATGGAGATGGTGTACTTTCATCAATGTTTTCTTTTTGCACGCCATCTCCTATACCCATTCATGAGCTGTTACTCATTATTTTTTTCCTAATGCTTCTGTTTCGGGTCATTTCTTCGTGTCATCGTTTCCAATTTCACGTGTATAATCTGTTCCCCTTCCGAGTGTGCTGTCCTGATTGGATTAAATTGGCACGCTGAGCCCGAAAATGTATTTTATGTTTAATAAAAGAGTTTGAGAGGGAGAGGGAGGCAGGGAGACCCCTGTTAATGAACACTCTGTGATTACTATCAAGCGATAGAGCCATGCGGTTAACACTTTAAAGAAAATCACATAGGCCTACCCTATATTCCTTATATTGGTTCAGTATTTATACAAAGCCCACATACCTTTACACTGCACTTATATGAATGCTCAATTTGTTGGATGTCTTTAATGTTTTCTGATGAAATGTACATGGCGGGCCCTATTGTACACAAGCAGAAATGCTTTATGCCCAGCTTTCTTAACTTTATTTGCAGTTCATTTATTTCCAAAAAAGAGGTACAGTTATTTTGTGGGAAAAAAAAGGAAAAAAGGCTTTTTCCTTATTTGGCTGTTTCCTCTATGCCCAAAAAAGCTTAGAATGGGGCTATGCCATGTTGTTCAAATTCACCTGTTTTCATGGTTCCAAAATGCATTTTTGTTACATATTCTCTCTCCACCATATCAATAGTGTGTCGATGCTCGCACTTTCTCTTTTGGTTCAGCCCAGTGGTGTTTCTGAAAATCTGGGGCCCCCCTGCAAGGTTTAGGTGAGGGGCCTTTTACAACAGTGTATCCTATACATTAAGAGTGCTCGCTGCATTAAGAATTTACACACAAAATTGGATAGGCCTAGTAAAATATGTTTAATTATCCAAATGATAATATGCTGCATGTTTGCAGCCAATAACTGCAGCCAACACACCAATACTGTACTTACACAAATGTCCAACAGACAGACCAGGTATTGTAGAGTGAGGCTTGCAGCCTTTGAGACAATTCAAACAAATATTGACTGCCAGCGCACGTGTCTCTAAGCTGCGTGGGTAAAAAGGATGAAAAAAACATGGCCTACACCTATAGGCCTATCCAATGAAAATATAAAATATATAAATTATACACTGTATTGACAAATTGGAATTAAAACAATCGCTTGAAAACTGAGTGAGCATGGCACATTTGTAATCTCAACTTTTTGGATCAGAGCAGCTTCGGAGCCGTTAGGGGAGAATACGGGTTGTCATGGTAACCATACAACACAAATGCAGCTAGAGCCATCTAGTAGAAGAGTTGCGACATTGAGGAGTCAGAAACTGAGCGCTCGGGGCTCCCCCTGCTGGGGGCCCCCCCGCATTGCGGGGGTTGCGGACCCCTCAGCTACGCCAGTGGTTCAGCCGTGGTTCAGCTGTTTTAAAATGTGGGAGCACACGGTTTATGGCTGAACTGCTGCTAAACCAAAAGTGTGAGTGTCAACACACTACTGACATGTTAGCGAGAGAATATATAACAAAGGGATGTTGGAGCGACGGAAATACGTGAATACAACAACATCCCATATCCCCATTCTAAGCTCATGTTGGGGTAGGGGAAACGGGCATAAAAGGAGAAGCCTGGCTCAGCCCTGAATCAGCAGCACCTTAAAAAATACAATCTTATTTTTTCCCTGTGATTCAGGGACTGGCTTCCCTGCCTTTGGAGCTGTTTGTGCCGGTTGGAAATCCAATCCCAGCGCCTGATTGGCCAACAGCCCTGTCACTCACTTTGACCCCAACATCATCTGCTTTCCCAATATTCTCAGGGGTTCATATGAACGCCCATCCCAGAAAATGCTGTGGTAGAGAGGGACTTCAGTCTGAATAATGAACTGCAATTTTCAATTGATCAAAAACACAAACTGTGTCACTTTAGGTCATTACAAGCTATTCATACTCCAGCCCAGACAGACAGACACTGCCAGACATTGGAGCGGTTGTAGGCATCGCTCAAAAGATATATAATGGCACGGAGGAGATACGAGGTTTTCTGTCCGCCGGAGACGCCATCCTCCCATAATGTCATGTAGACTAATCCAATAGGTTATGGATGGCTGCCTAAAGTCATTACTCTGACTGTTCCCACCGACACCAGGCGCCTCCGATTGCTCCTAATTAATGCTTCATTTACGCTCTGACAGGGTACCGTGGAAACCCCGTATGTCCACATTTTAAATTGTTATTTCATTTTTGTTCATAAATCAATGCCCTAGTGCTAGTCAATACTTCAGCAAACAAGAGTGTCACGCAAAAGCATGGACAGTGGCAGATCTAGAACTAGATTCTAGTCCCTGACATTCGATTTTAGTTTGACACTATATTCTAGTTCCTGACACTAGATTCTAGTTCCTGACACTAGATTCTAGTTCCTGATGCAAAATTGTAGTTTCTGACACCAGATTCTAGTTTGATGCCAGATTGTAGGTTTTAACATTATATTCTAGTTCCTGAATTCGATTCTAGTTTTTGACACCAGATTCTAGTTTGATGAAAGATTGTAGATTCTCTGCTCTGAAAGAATATACTGTATAATCAAGATTTCATGATTGTTCAAAAGCTGAAGTACAATGGATTAAAACAGGGTTTCCATGTTTACACTCAAAATATTCATCATCAGAATGAGCCCAAGTCTTCATAACTAGAGAATGTCGAAGATTAATGGTCATTTATGATCTGTATGTTTGACTGTTTTGTTTCCCAAATCCAGCCTGGAATTGTGGACAAAAGCAAAAAGAAATCTAGTAGTTTCTGGGGTCTGTGGGGCTAAAACGCCCTCAAATGGTGGTCCTCCATGGCTGAAATGCAGAATAAATAGTGGGCCGTGGGATGAAAAAGGTTGAAAACCCAATGGATTATAGCAATACTTGAACGGTTTTGGACGTACAAGGTTTTCCCCCGCCCCCCCAGCGGTGACAACCTGACTGCTTCAGTCATTTGATGTGTTCCTTTGTCTCACAGAGGCGCGCCTGACGAACGAGGGCGCTGGATAAATGAATACGTGATGATGGTTCAGCGACACCACTTAGTGCGTCGCCTCCTGCAGAAATGGAATGGTACTACCGAGCACACGCGGGACATCGGTCAGGGATGACTGCTCTATGTCAGGGGCGGATCTAGGCATAGGCATGGGGGGGGGGGGGGGGCAATGCCCGCCACCCTAAATGCCCAGTCTGCCTCACCAAACATGATGGCATGCAAAACAACCCAAGATATTTCGGTGCTTATATTTAAAAGTATTTGAAACACTACTGAAAATGGTATGGGGGCGGCTTCATCGCGGCACGGGCGATGAAGCTGCCCCCTTACCATTTTATTATGCCCCCCCCCTCCCCCATTGGAAAATGTTATATCCGCCCCTGCTCTACATCCATGGGAAGCCATTAAATATATTCTACATTTACTTAAAGTACTGTACTCCAGTATAGCAACGAGTATGCATTTTCAACATGGTCCTAAATACATTTTTTCCCAATATTTTAAAGCTTAAAAAAAGCAGATTTATTTGTATGTATTTGTATGCTAGATTCGACTTCCTGACACTAGATTCCAGTTCCTGACACTAGATTCCAGTTCCTGACACTAGATTCCAGGTCCTGACACTAGATTCCAGTTCCTGACACTAGATTCGAGTTCCTGACACTAGATTCCAGTTCCTGACACTAGATTCCAATTCCTGGCACTTTAATCTACTTCCTGACATTAGATTCTAGTTTGACTCTAGATTCTAGTTCCTGACGCTAGATACTAGTTTCTGACTCTAGATTCTAGTTTCTGACACCATATTCTAGTTTCTGACACCATATTCTAGTTTCTGACACCATATTCTGGTTTCTGACACCATATTCTAGTTTCTGACACCATATTCTAGTTTCTGACACCATATTCTGGTTTCTGACAGCATATTCTGGTTTCTAACACTAGATTCTAGTTTTGTCCAGATAGAAAAATCTATGTTTCTGTCAATGTGGTCCCCATGCAAAGAGGGACATCTGGTCACCCTACTACACCTGACTGTGAACCCCTGCGTACGTCCTCCCGTATTTAGTCGCGAATATAAATCCTAATACCGTCAACCCCCGCAGGTCCCTGAGGTGCTGCGCTAAGGCGATAGCCTCCATCGTCGG
The DNA here is from genome assembly GCA_039105355.1 of Benthosema pterotum. NCBI lineage: Eukaryota > Metazoa > Chordata > Actinopteri > Myctophiformes > Myctophidae > Benthosema > Benthosema pterotum. The sequence goes on along the minus strand of CM076972.1, from coordinate 48,712,101 downwards.
AGGTTAATCAGCTTAAGCCCCAGTCGCAGGTCGTTCCCCTGTGGTATATGGAGTCCCCGCCCCATCCCCCCATCCCCCCGGACACGTCGTAAAAGTCACTAAGTCAATTCCATTTCCTCGTGGATTAATGGACTAATACGTTTACTCAAACATATACGGTAGCATTGTGAGGTGATGAAAGAAATGAAAGAAAGTGCTTAATGGAAGACATAAAAACAGCATTGTGTAAAAAAAAAAAAAAGCACAGGCGACAATAAAAAGACTACAGAGTAAGGCATTTTGAAGACTGGTGCTAGATCTGGCCCTGTTTCAACCTGGGTTACAGGGACAGACTCAGCCAAAGGAAGCACTAAGCGAGATGGACACCATCATGACACAGAGGGGAGCAAGGGTCACCAGAGTCCGGAGAAAAATGGAGGAACTTGGTCCCAAATATGCTATGTTTTCCTGTACAGGATTTGAAGATTTGAAAAAGATGTGTTCATTTTTATTTTTTTTTAAATATTTATCAAAATATGTGATCAATGCTTGTACATTCCTCAAGCTATACTCTATGGCTCTGGTTACAGGGAGACACAGAGCTATGTCTCTGTGCTCTACCATTTCATTTTGTTTTGTTTTTGAGAATGAGAAAATGAGAAATGAAAAATGAGAAAATGCTCAGTCAGTGTGCACATAAATTAATTGCATTAAAAATGTAGATGTCAGATTAATCAAGAAAATAATTGCCATGCCATTAACTCGTTAGTTTCGACAGCCTTATTATAGCTCTCTAGCTATAATAGGCCTATATCTCGTGCTGTATTTATTGCAGACGCCCTAACTCATATGATCTGATGAGCAGATATGACCAATAAGGGCCGATAACAATGTTTTTTTTCTGATGACGTATCGGGACATCTATGGGCCTGCGCAAACAAAAAGTCTAAATGGCAAAAAAATGAAAAGAATAATAAAAAAAGAAAAATGAAACGCACACAAAAATGCATATCCTGAAAATATATGCTCAGGGCGCACGGCAAGCTTATAGATCTGCCATTTTCACTATTCCTGGGACAAAGTAGGGCTTTACATACTGTAAAGTGGTTGAATGAGTAAGACATCAGTTTGTGCATACGTGCACACGTGCACGCGCACATGCGTGTCCCTACTGCGCTTGTTTTTATAACAGCAATTTAATTAATGCGCTGGATAATCCCACACGCGCACCACACCGCCCTCCCAACCGCGGACCGGCGAAACGGACCGCACTTAGACTTTGATGTTGTTTTAGTTTCAATCCAATTCCACTTCTAAATAAGCCATGACCGTTTTCTGAAGAACCTACGTTTCTATTGCCTGACACTTCATTATTCAGTCTGAATTAAGGCTCTCTCCATGACAACAGTTTATGGGTGGGGCGTTGTGAAATGGGAACGCTAACTGTAAAAACAGAGTGGCGACACGCTTTGATCTTGTGTCTCGTGCTTGGCGCCTGCACTGGAGTCCTGCTGTCGATGCAAGTGGATGGGCGAGAGTGTGTTTGTTTGGAACTACTGTATGTTAGTTATGTTAGTTCCAAACCATGCACTTTTCAGCCAATAGCCGTCTCTGTTCAGCCGTAGCATTGGGAGTCAACGGGAGCGTCGCTACTCTGCCTTATAGTACTCTAGGCCAATAGAGTACTATAATAAGAGAAAGTAGCGACAAGCCCGTTGTCTGATTTCCCTAGAGTCTAGGGCAGGGCTGCCCAAAAGGTACAGTAGATGGTGATCTACCAGTAGATCACACAGGCCGTGCAGGTAGATCACATGACAGTCCCCTAAAATACAGAACATAGGCGATAGGGGCACTTCATTTCACCGCTCTCAAGAGTTAAATTATGTTTAAACATCTGAATTACGTAAACAGAATAATTGATATTTTCTAGTTCTCTTTCCCAATTGTGGACCAAAAAAAAAAAACATGAAAGTTCTTAGTTTTGGGTGCAAGAGACTAAACTCAACATCACACACTGTCAACTCAAACCCCAAATACTGTTTTCAAACGTCAGTAGTAACATATACAAGAAAACCTTCCAATCCCCCCCCCCCCCCCCCCCCCCCCCCTCAGTTTTTTTTTTTTTTTTTTTTTTCATTATAACTGCATTATTCTTAAACACTATAACATTAAGTAACACCATCACCACTATTTCAAAGCTCAAACTTTTTAGATGCCCTTGAAATGGATTTTCAGTAATGGAACAATCACATTTTTGATGTGTAGATCTTGTTGAGCCGGTCGTTTTGAAAGTAGCTCTCAAGTCAAAAAAGCGTGGGCACCCCTGGTCTAGGGAAAGCAGACAACGTCATTGTTCATATGGCTAATGGGCCACTGCGTTAAGAAAAGAAGTCGATTAATGGTCATTTCAATCTGTATGTTTACACTGTTTTGTTTCCCCAATCCAGGCTATCAATACAGCCAATAAATCTTTGGTTTTGGGTCTGTGGGGCTAAAATGTCCTCAAATGGTGGTCCGTAGCTCAAAGGGCTCTGGTATCAAAAAGGTCACCAGTGCCCTAGAACAACACTGCGCCCAAAGTGGGCTCCCACCCTGAAGTCCATTTTCTCATACCACTAATGTTTGTACTTCTCTTCCTCCGGTACATTGTGACATAACATGACATAACATAACGGCACATAAAGTATAAATGGACACAGGACGAGGCGTGCTACAGCCAGAGGGGGGTGGCTGGGGGGTCACACCACGGGGCTAATAATGAGACAGTGAGGTCAGTACTACCAGGGGCTGTATGCTGTATGTGTGGGACAGACAGGCGTGGACAAACGCTCCACTGTGAAACGTAATCGCATGTTCTTTCTCAGATAGCGTGCTAATTTCATCCCTGTTGCTCTCTGTGTGTACGTCCGGCGCGCTATGGCAACGTTACATAACCGTGGCGGGCGAAGTTGAAGACAGGCCGTGTGTGTGTGTGTGTGTGTGTGTGTGTGAGTGTGTGCGTGTGCGTGTGCGTGTGAGAGAGAAACGCCGCAGCCATTCAACGGGGTCACCGTCGGAGACGAGATAACACACTGCTGGGAAAAGTACGCAAATGTTTTAAAGGGGAACTGCACCCATTTTCAACATTTTTAATATGTCATTAATATACCTTAGAGATGTCGTGTGGACATGATAAGAAAAAGTCCTCCCAATTCTGTATTTCCTAAAAATGGAGGTCTAAAAACCTCCATGTATTTCACCATGGTGAAATACTTGGAGGTTTTCAGACCTCCATGTATTTCACCATGGTGAAATACTTGGAGGTTTTCAGACCTCCATCTGATGACATCATCAAGATGTATTTCACCATGTTAATATTTTTTCTTTCGGACCCCTTTTTCCTGAGAGGGTACAAATGGAACCAAATGGACCTGCTAGGGTCCATTTGGTTCACATTTGTATCCTCTCAGAAATTTTTTGAAAATGGGTGGAATTCCCCTTTAATGAAGTAAAAGTGTAAAAAAAAACTGCAATGTAGATGTAGTGCTGTATAAAAGTGCTGTGTAAAAATGTGATTGACTAAAAGTGCTGTGCAAAAGTACTCATATTGCACATTGTCCCATTTCCACAAGTTAAACACGTGTACAAATCCTTTGAATATAGCAGATCTACAAGCTCACAATGCGTCAAACGTATGTATTCTGGATGTAGTGGAGTAGAATAAGTACACACAGTGTTGTAGTGGGACCTTTAGAAGTGGGGGAGGACGCCTCTTAAAGGGGAATTTAGCGGGTCCATTTGGTTCCATTTGCACACTCTCAGAAAAAAAAGAAACTCATTAACATGGTGAAACACATCTTGATGATGTCATCAACATGTATATCACCATGCTAATGTTTTTGTTTTTTTCAGACCTCCATTTTTAGTAGGAACCACAGAATGGGGGGAACTTTTTTATCATGTCCACACAACATCTCTAAGGTATATTAATGACAGTAAAATATTGAAAATGGGTGGAATTCCCCTTTAAGACACGTGCATGCACACTTGCATGTGCGTGCACCTGCGCAACACACACAGACACGCTATTGAAACAAGTATAGCATATTGAGAAAGATTGTCCCCCCTCCACTGCACCCCTGAGTGCACGCACGCACGCGCGCGCGCACACACACACACACACACACACACACACACACACACACACACACACACACACACACACACACACACACACACACACACACACACACACACACACTTCGTTTGGTTGCACAACCACTGTGTGGTCCCCGTCGGACTTGACACTTAGTTGACAGTCTGATGTCACGTTGTCAGTAAACACATTAGCCTGGATCCATAGTAAATAAAGGACATGTGGACTTCACTTCAAATACAACCTCCTACATTTATCCTCCACAACTAGAATTGAACATTTCAAACACCCCCCCCCCCCCCCCCCCTTACCAAATGGACCCTTACGGGTCCATTTGGTAAGGGGAGCTGCAGGGAAAATCTTGCCTAGGGCTCCAAATTGCTTAGAAATGCCACTGGCAGTGCTGCAAAGCAAGCCTACATGACCCGGTATAAATGTATATGCTGTTCATTGTTGCGTTTTGTGTAGTCGTTCGTTGAACTATCACCCCTCTTTCACATGGAACTAAAGCGGGGTCAAAGTGGAACGAACGTTGCTCTAATACCAGAAATAGGTCAGCAATACAAATGCTGGTAGTATTGCAAATTAATTCACTTTTAATTAATGCGTGGCCTCCGGTGCCCTCCACGAAATGATTTGAAACTACTTAATATTCACCAAAAACCAGAGCAGAACTCCCACCACGAGACTGGAGCATTCAATCAATACAGTTGCAACAACTACTGCATATTAATGGCACAAACTGGATTTCATACAACTTAAGTTACAAAAAAATGCCTCTATTCACACATACAGTAGAAACAGGCCCGGATATAACCTTTCCCAATCGGGGAGGCAGGCAAAAATGGTACGGTGGCAGCGTAATTTTTTGTTTAAATTCCCGCCAACCCCCACATTGAATAGTAAATGTAACTATGTTTTTTGGCATGGTTATGATATCTATCTTAACAAAATCTATGTTGTCTATTTTATATCTTTCGTTTAGTCTGTGAGCCAAGAGCTTTATATTTTGCACAGGACTTACAGTATATTAGTCAAGTAAAGCATCAATAATAACATCAGTTATTGTTGAAGTTGCAACAGACACGCAGCATGCATAAAGCTAAAGGTCTGACTCTGAGAGTTTTCTGTTTTTGAATGATGAAATGATGTTGGTTCCCCTCTTAGCTTATGTGTTTGTGTGTGTGCACGCGTGCACAACGTGCACCAGGGTCGGATCTAGGCACGGGTATGGGGGGGCAATGCCCCCCTAAATACCCAGTCTGCCCCACCAAACACGATGCCATGCAAAACAACCCAAGATATTTCAAATTAAAGTGCTTATATTTAAAGGTAGGGGAAGTGATTTGAAATTCATGGTGTAGTACCAGCCTGGTGCACTAGGGGCCCCCAAAAGTAGCTACACTATGTGAACCTGCTGCTCTCTCCTGATTGGAGGAGAATTGTGGTGACCTGGGGAACTTTTATTAGCTCCTCTGCTAACGTGGGGGAGGGGGAAACTCCATATGTGGTTTCCACACCTTATAATAGAGCATTTTAACAGAAAAAAATATTTTTTGGGTGATATCTGACAAAAGTGAAATCACTTCCCCTACCTTTAAATGATTTGAAACACTACTACTGCTACTAACTAACTAACTACAGCTGTGTCACCACTAAACCAACAGCATTTCATCATTGAAAACAGAAAACTCTCTGAGTCAGACCTTTAGCTTTATGCATGCTGCTGTGTCTGTTGCAACTTCAACAACAACAACTGATGTTATTATTGATGTTTTACTTGACTGATAAAAGTCCTGTAACTGAAAATGGTTACAGGACTTTTGGCTATGGGTGCGGAAGCCGCACCCATAGCCATACAATTTCTCTTGCCCCTCCAACATGTTATCTTAACCCCCCCCACCCCCCAAATAGAACATGTTACATCCACCCCTGACGTGCACGTGCTTGTACATGCGTGTGTGCGTGCCACCGTCACCGTGGGATTATTAATGCTCAGAGGCTCCCAGGCAATTATAAAAATCAAACAGATAGCCGGAGCAACACCGCAGCAAATCTGTCATCATCAAATTAAAGAGGCAAACGCAGGCAGCAATCATGGCTGTGTGGATGGACTGACTCCCATCTCTGACTAATGGGTACAGCACTGTCCAACGGTTTGGTAGAACTGCAGTAGCCTGGCTTCAGACTGAAGTCAGGCTAGTACAGCAGGGGATTATGATAAGGTTAGTTCACTGGGAAGTGGGAACTTTAGGAGGAGGACAAGTGGCGAAAGAAAGGGGAAAGAAATGGGTGAAACAGCCAGGGGCGGATGTAACATGTCCCATTTGGGGGGGGGGGGGGGGGGGTAAGAGAACATGTTGGAGGGGCATGAGAAAATGGTATGGGTGCGGCTTCGCACCCACACACACACACGCACGCGCACGCACGCCATGTTACACTACGTATTACTTGGACACAAAAGTACAACTACACAGTCTGCCAGCTTCTTTTATAATTGCTTTGAATAAGACAACCATGCTATGTGTCAATCTGGCATCATATAGCCTAATCAACTGAATCTCCAAATATGAAGATCGTGGCAACACGCTGCACAAACACTTAAGTGTTTATGCTTCTGACCCCTCAATGTCGCAACTCTTAAACTAGGTGGCTTCATCCGCTTTTCCCCGTTTTGCAAAGTAACGAGTACTATTAGTACGTTGTAGAAGTAACTGTAATATGGTTACGGTTTCGTGGGACATAATCTTGCTATATTAGTTGTTAGATAAAAAGTAATCTGACTACTCGTTATTCGTTACGCCCATCTCTGCAGACAATACAACACTATATATACAGTCAGGAAAACACAGCAAGCATAGCAAACAAAGGGATAGGGGATAAGAGTGTATAGAAGAACATTGAGCATCCAAGAGTAAATTAAAATAAGATACCGCACGCAGGGTATAATAAAATAGAACTGTTTTCATATATAAGGTGCACCGGATTATAAGGCGCATAGAACAGAAGCTACTGCAGTCAACAGGATAGAAGCTACTGCAGTCAACATAGGATAGAAGCTACTGCAGTCAACATAGAATAGAAGCTACTGCAGTCAACATAGAATAGAAGCTACTGCAGTCAACATAGAATAGAAGCTACTGCAGTCAACATAGAATAGAAGCTACTGCAGTCAACATAGAATAGAAGCTACTGCAGTCAACATAGGATAGAAGCTACTGTAGTCAACATAGGATAGAAGCTACTGCAGTCAACATAGAATAGAAGCTACTGTAGTCAACATAGGATAGAAGCTACTGCAGTCAACATAGAATAGAAGCTACTGTAGTCAACATAGAATGGAAGCTACCGTAGTCGATATAGAATAGAAGCTACTGTAGTCGACATAGGATAGAAGCTACTGTAGTCGACATAGAATAGAAGCTACTGCAGTCAACATAGGACAGAAGCTACAGCAGTCAACATAGAATAGAAGCTACTGCAGTCAACATAGAATAGAAGCTACTGCAGTCAAATAGGATAGAAGCTACTGCAGTCAACAAAAATTAGAAGCTACTGCAGTCAAATAGGTTAGAAGCTACTGTGGCCAACATACTGTAGAATAGAAACTACTGCAGCCAACATAGAATAGAAGCTACTGCAGTCAACATAGAATAGAAGCTACTGCAGTCAACCTAGAATAAAAGCTACTGCAGCCAGTATATAATAGAATAGAAGCTACTGCAGTACACATAGTATAGAAGCTACTGCAGTTAACATAGAATAGAAGCTGCTGCAGTCAACATAGGATAGAAGCTACTGCAGTCAACATAGAATAGAAGCTACTGCAGTCAACATAGGATAGAAGCTACTGCAGTCAAACAATCCATATGTAAGGCGCACTGTTTTTTTGTTTGTTTTGTTTTGTTAATTAGAAAATGAAAGGCATTTAAGTGTGCCTTATAGTCCGGAATCTATGGTAGTTAGATTATGTGGCACTTTTCATACTAAGTACTACTTCCCTCACTGCAGAGCTGACAACAGACACTAGCGTTCACCTTTTCAGATCACTTTCAGTTTTCCAGCAATAAGAGGTTTCCTGGGCAGACAGAATGACAGGTGTGTGTGTGTGTGTGTGTGTGTGTGCGCGCGCGTGCGTGCGTGTGTGTGGTACAGTACCTTGGCCTGCTCCAGGGGGTCCTCGCTGCTCTCTCTATAGACCACACTGAAGGAGATGCTCTTGGGGTCAGAGGTGAACAACCAGGTGACCGTAGCTCCAGGACCGGTCACTGAGATCAGGATGGTGCTGTAGCAGCTGGGCTTGATGAACAGTTCTCTGGAGTCTGAGCCGAACGCTGCGATGTCGTCTGCGGTGAACGGAACCGACAGGCTGGATGGACAACAGAGAATAAACATCATACCAATGTTTAACGTGTCAAACATTGAGCCGAACGCTGCGATGTCGTCTGCGGTGAATGGAACCGACAGACTGGGAGGGAGAGCAGAGACAGGGTTCCTACAGGTTTCTTAAAGTAAAATTTAAGTCTTTTTAAGGACATTTATATAAAACGTAATACCCATTTCACGGCCATCGTGAATAAGTGACGTTTTATATATTTTTCACAACTAGCACTGGTGCTACCTACATTTTCATCTACCAGCACCACCAGAAATTAAGTGCCATATTTATATAAAAGTATATATTTTTGAGTAAGCCTGCAAATGGAAAAATAATAATAAAAAAATAAGACCTAGCTATAAAAATTCAAGACTTTTTAAGTCTCTTTAAGGTATTATTTTCAAATCCATAAATCCAATGCTTTTAAGACTTTTTAAGATCCTGCGGGAACCATGAGAGAATAAACACGTCATACTAATGTTTAACATGTACCTACAGTACATGTTACAGTACATGTTATGACAGGCTGGGAGGGAGAGCATCTTCGTCGTTTTCTCCCTATTGCCATGGCTCAAGCCAGTGAAATCGGTAAAAAACCCTTATTTTGAAGTGCCAGATCGCCTAAACAGGAGGGGGGTGCCGTCATGCTTATTTCTGGTGTCTGGTGACTAACCTGTCCTCTGGCGATCTGAGCAAAAAGTTCCGGGTCAAAAGTCAGGAAGTGACGTCTAGCCCTAGTTGATTTACCCGTGCGCAAACGACATTCAGGGGCAGATTCTCAGGAGAGGCTTTTGAATGTATTGGGTTGAATGGGACAAACAAAACAAGTTGTCGCGGCAATTCTGTTCTAAATGAAAGAGAGCAACGGGATCATTATCAGACGATGCGCTCGGACTAATAGTTGGATTAAAGAATGAAATCTACATTTCATCGTGTTACGAGCCGTCGTCGTGACCGGCGTGCGTAATTTAGCAGGAAAACAACGACGACCGACTACGACTATAAACATTACAGAGACTGTAGTCGTGACTGAACAGTTGTCATTTTGCATACGTCCCTAAAATAGCTCTTATTTGCGCCGTTCTCGTTGAAAACAATGTATTCCCAATTGCAGTCAGGACCCGGAGAGGCTCTGTATAGTCATATGCTCTGCTCTGGTTTCTGACCCCCAATATCGCAACTCTCCCGCTATAAGGCTCTGTTCATGCCTTGCCTAAAGATAGAGATGTCCAATGACGTCATGTGTATGACGCATCGACTAGACTTATATAAACAAGACCCTCTCGAGACATTTTCAACCAAGACATCAAGCGGCCAAGAGCAGAGACACGTCGAGATCATCATTCCTGCCGACCAACATGGTTTCTGAGAAGGTAATGTGTGTTGGCGTCACCACTTTAGCGACCACTTTGACGGGAGTAGCCATCTACCATTATCTTAAGGAGCGACAAGAGAAGGCCAACCTGGATGCCACACAGGAGGAACTTCGCCACAACCTTGCTGAGGAGAGGAATAGGCTTCAGGACGTACGGAAGGAGATGGAGGAATGCCAGGGCCAACTGGACCAGTCCCGGGACGAGCTGAGGGGATGCCAGGGCCAGCTGGACCAGTCCCGGGACGAGCTGAGGGGATGCCAGGGCCAGCTGGACCAGTCCCGGGACGAGCTGAGGGGATGCCGCAAGGAGCTGAAAGATTGCCAGAACCAGCTGGCAGAAGCAAAGAGACAGAACGAAGAGGAGACAGGATGCCGGGACAAGCTGGCAAAAGGTGAGATACAGAAGGCCGAGCTGACGAAATGCCGAGACCAGTTGAAGGACCAGCTGGCAGCAACAAAGAGACAGAACGAAGAGCTGGCGGGATGCCGAGACCAGTTGAAGGACCAGCTGGCAGCAGCAAAGAGACAGAACGAAGAGCTGGTGGGATGCCGAGACGAGTTGAAGGACCAGCTGGCAGCAGCAAAGAGAGAGAACGAAGAGCTGGTGGGATGCCGAGACGAGTTGAAGGACCAGCTGGCAGCAGCAAAGAGAGAGAACGAAGAGTTGATGGGATGCCGAGACGAGTTGAAGGACCAGCTGGCAGCAGCAAAGAGAGAGAACGAAGAGTTGATGGGATGCCGGGACAAGCTAGCAGAAGCTGAGACACAGAAGGCAGAGCTGACCGAATGCCGGGACCTGTTGAAGGACCAGCTGGCGGAAGCTGAGAGGCAGAAAGCCGAGCTGAAGAAGTCCCTGGAAAAATTCCAGCGGAAACTAGATGAGTCCAAGTCCCAGCTGAAGCCGTACCAGGACTGCTACGGCAAGATGGTGGAATCAGAGAGGCAGAAGAGGGACTGCCAGATCCAGCTGAATCAATGCCAGACCAAGCTGGAAGATTCCAACCGAAGGCTGGAGGAATCCGACCGAAGGCTGGAGGAATCCGACCAAAGGCTGAAGGACTGCCAGGCCAAGCTGGGGAAAGCGGAGGAGCAGAAGGAGGGCTACCAGGCCAGGCTGAGGCAATGCCAGGCCAATCTGGACATGTCCTTGGAGAGCCTGAAGGACTGCCATGACTTGCAGGGCAAGCTGACGCTATGTCAGGCCAAACTGGAGGAATACCAGGCCCGGCTGGATGAATGCCGGTGCAAGACGATGAGAAAAACTAACCTCCCCTCTGCTTTAAAAGGCTCATTTCACCAAGGTGATGCGGAGCACTTTCCGTTAAACACAGGGAGACAGTGTGTCCCCAACAGTTTGATGGCCATAATGATGAGCCGAATTAAACATATTGGCACCTGGACGCGAGACGACCTCGATCAGCTCCTACGTCAGGGAGACGCTCTCTACGCTCTCCTGGAAAGAGCCGGCGTAACGAAGAAACACCCCAGTGGATTCCTGAGGGTCCTTGACATGCCCACTCAGTTTGACGATCTCCCATGGGCCATGAAGTATGTCGAGGGCCCCCTGGCTAGGTACGGTGTGGAGTCCATTCCGGAAGGTTTCGAGGGCGTCTTGCGTCCATTGAAACAGGCCATACACCGTGTTTTTCACGGTAGCTTTAAGGAGGGAATACCTGCCATGGAAGCCTGTTTCCTAAACCTGGGGAACAGCGTGTGTGCAATTATTCGGCAGGATGACTTCTACGCTGTGTTCGACCCCCATTCGCGCAGTGAGGATTTGCGCCTTTGTGCAGGGGGAACCAGTGTAGTTGTTTATTATCCCAACATGGATGATTTGATTGCACACATCGAGGCACTCGCATCATCCCTGGGAGCAAGACCTGGTGTGGACTTTGAAGTGACCGGTGTCCAAATAATCCCCCGATAGCCTGGCCTAAAGCCTGACTCACTAACGTGTCGTCATCCCCGGCGCCTCCCCCGCCCCTCCAATCCTGTGCTACGACACATCATTTGGAGCGATGCCCACTCCCGGAACCTTGACTCCTCCCTCTAGACCACTGTGGGGAATTAGTCTAGGCTTTCCGTCTTCGTTCAACGCGAACGGAAATGAAAGCCTGGGTGTCGAGGCCAATCCCCATCTGGTAGTGGCGAGAAAAAAGAACTCACTGTCACCGGGACAGCACTCAAGTGGTTCTCCTCCTTCCTCACTGACCGCCGGGACCTACCAGGTTTCTTGGAAAGAATCGCTGTCATCCCCTTCAAACTGGGGTCCCACAGGGATTTGTGCTCGGTCACCTCCTGTTAGTGTACAGGGAGTCTCTCTTGCAATCAATCCCACCATTGCTATGCGACGACACAACTGTTTCTGTCCTTCCGCCCCTCTGCTACCCACGTAGACATCGGATCACTCCATGCCTAGCCGACAGCTCACAGTGGATGGCATCACCTGAAGCTGAACCCAGACAAGACTGAACTGCTATTCTTAGCCGTTAAGTCCTCCCCCATACGGGAGCTAAGCATATCCTTTGATATGGCTAAAAACCTTAGCGTTGTCCTGGACAGCCAGCTGTCATTCAAAACACACCTCAGATGTCACCCGATCCTGTAGGTTCACATTCCACAACATCAGACGGATTAGACCCTTCATCACCCAAGAGTCAGCCCAGCTTCTCATCCAGAGTATAGTCATATCAAAATTGGACTATTGTAACTCCAGTCTGCCCCACCAAACATGATGGCATGCAAAAAAACAAGATATTTCAAATTAAGTGCCTATATTAAAATGATTTGAAACACTATGACTGCTACTAACTAACTACAGCTGTGTCACCACTAAACCAACAGCATTTCATCATTAAAAACAGAAAACTCTCTGAGTCAAACCTTTAGCTTTATGCATGCTGCGTGTCTGTTGCAACTTCAACAACAACTGATGTTATTATTGATGCTTTACTTGACTAATAAAAGCCCTGTAACCTCATCATCGCTTCGCGCCACAGGCGATGAAGCCGCCCCCATACCATTTTCTCCTGCCCCCAATTGGGAAATGTTACATCCGCCAATTAAACCAACAGACATTCCGTTCAATTTGAAAACGTCATTTATCGTCTACTCAGGCTCATGTGAACACTACACACAGCTTTTAAGTTACTTGATTCAGTAATTTGATATTTTAGCTGCCCCGACCATTAACCTACAAAACCCATTATTAATTAAAACTCCATTTTAACCATAATAGATTCAAAAACATCCAATCTTTTTTTTTTCTGGGGAGCGACATTGTCTTCCTAATACGTGAGGGCAGCCGTGCTTTCTCATTTACCGTTTTCATTTATTTTTTAAAATATTGTTTGATTCGTTCATTCGTAGGCAAATATGGAGGCCGCTAGATTTTTATTCTAAAAATAAATGAAAACTTTATAAATTAAATTCCATGGCCCCTCACGTATTAGGAGGACAACATATTAAATAGTTTAGTTCCTATACAAATGGGTTTGTATAGGAAGGGGATGGGGCAGCTAAAATGAACATCAAGTAACTGTCTGGGGTGTTGACATGAGTCTGCCATATTGAGCTTGTGGGTCAGACATTCCCAAATATCCTTCACTTTCAGTAGATCCTGTGAACTTCCATGGCCAGTTACAGTATAATTTCATAGGATTTATTAGGACTGTAGTAGATAATATTAGTAATAACGGTAATAATAATAAGAAGAAGAATAAAGAAATGGCTGTATGTAAAACAATGAACACCTGTCCAGTGACCACAACACAATAGTGGAACCTGTCCATCACAGTGTATGTGTGTGTGTGTGTGTGTGTGTGTGTGTGTGTGTGTGTGTGTGTGTGTGTGCGTGCGCAGCACTGCCGGCGGAGAAGACTGCAGGGGCGGATGTAACATGTCCCATTTGGGGGGGCAAGAGAACATGTTGGAGGGGCAAGAGAAAATGGTATGGGTGCGGCTTCGCGCCACGGGCGATGATTTATACCATTTTCAGTTACAGGACTTTTATTAGTCAAGTAAAGAAAGCATCAATAATAACATCAGTTGTTGTTGAAGTTGCAACAGACACGCAGCATGCATAAAGCTAAAGGTCTGACTCAGAGAGTTTTCTGTTTTCAATGATGAAATGCTGTTGGTTTAGTGGTGACACAGCTTTAGTTAGTTAGTAGCAGTAGTATTGTTTCAAATCATTGTAAATATAAGCACTTTAACTTGAAATACATTTGAAATTTGGACTGTTTGCATGCCCTCATGTTTGGTGGGGCAGTCTGGGCATTTAGCCCCCCCCCCCACCATGCCCATGCCTAGATCCGCCCCTGGGAGACTGACTTATTACTGTACAGTGACAGTCAGTCAGGAACAATGTCCACAGGGGAGGAGAAATCAATTAGGATTGGGTTCTTCCTTATAACTGGATTAATCCCATAAAGCCCCCCGCCCCCCCCTGCCCCCGACACATCACGGCTAAACCCCTTTTTGTTGATGTCTTGGTGCTGCATAGCACTGGCATCCGGCTCCGCTGAGAACGCTATTGTTCAACACGGATGATGTTAGCATAATCCTCTGGAAGCGCTGGTGTTACACAGATTTCTTTCCCCCCTTTTTTAACTTAAAGTGGAACTCCACCCATTTTCAACATTTTACTATGTCATTGATGTACCTCTGAGGTGTTGGGTGGACATGATAAAAAAAAAAGTTCCCCCATTCTGTGTTCCCAAGAAATGGAGGTCTGAAGAAAACCACTAACATGGTGAAAGATCTTGATGCCATCATCAAGATGTATTTGCACCATGTTTATGGATTTCTTTGGACGCTTCTTTTTCTCTGAGAGCGTACAAATGGACATGGGCGTCACCGCCATTCACTATGCGGGTGCCTCAGCACCCGCAACTTTTCACGTCGGAAAAAAAAATAATGCGAAAAAGTGGGGGTGCTGGCCAAACCGCAACTGTCCATGCTGCGGGAGAGGCAGAGCCATATGAACCATATAGTGTAGACAGAGTTACGACAACTCCATCCTCTCCAAGAGGCAAGTTCAATGGCGGCTTTTCTACTGAGACTCGAATCGGGAATGGGGACAACAAATAGGGACAAGTCCTGGACCTGAAGTAGGCAGTAATGCAACGGCCTCCGGCAACAGCCTTGCAACAGCCCCTTGAAAGCATGCATAAAATAGCTCTTATTTGCGCTGTCGCCCTCATTGAAAACAATGCATTTCCAACTCCAGTTTGTCCCTATTCAGGCTGCATGAACAGCAGCGCGAGCGTTCAGTTTGTGACCCCTCAATGTCGCAACTCTTGTAATAGATGGCAGGCACTGATCTGGGAAGGAGGGAGACGGGGTGACCGGCCGCGTGCATTCATTGCTTTGATATGAGTTGCACAGTCGGCGACGGTGCGGTTTTGAAACTTTTTCGTCAATCCACTACATTCTCGTCTCGACACGTCAGGTCAACCATAACTCACAAACGTCTCGTCATATTTTAGTCATCATAGATAGCCGTTTTATCTCGTCACAGTCAGTCTTGTACTGCATTATAACACTGCTTCATTGAAGTGTGTAACCATTACATTTATTGTGAAATATTAGTAAAAAGTGTTTTAGAGGGGGGAAAAAAAGCCCAAAAATTTTCGCGGCCGCGCGGCCGCGCCTGCAAATGGAACCGCATTTGTACGCTCTCAGATAGATAGATAGATGAGCTACATACAAGCTCACAATGTGTCATATTTGTGGCACCTTGTGAGTTTGTAGATCAGCTATTTTCAAGCGGAAATGTTAGTGTTTTTTGGTGCTCCCATGGTTGTTTTCTATCCCCACGAATTATCTAGTTTGAACAATCAGTCTTTCATATCATATACGGTAAGCTTTAATGTAAATTACTCTCAGGAACAGCTCGTTTGATTTTGGCCTGATAGTGATCTCATCAGTGCACCCTGCTTTGTATAATTTGCAGTTCCACTTTGTTTATAAGGTCCAACATTGTTGATTTTCCAAGTTGACATGGAATTTAAACAAGCCTGGTTTTATCTAGCATCAGTATTATAATGACTCTACTATGAAATATGCTGGAACCTGGTTCAAAATGCAGCAGCTCGCATTGTCACTAGGACCCTCATCTCCAATCACATCACCCCCGTTCTATACCAACTTCACTGGCTCCCCATCAACTTCCGTATAAATTACAAAATCCTCCTCCACACCTACAAGGCCATCCGTAACCTCGCCCCCCCTTATCTCTGTGACCTGATTCAGGTGAACATCCCCACCCGCTCTCTCAGGTCCGCCTCCTCCATCACCCTAAAAGTCCACCCAACCCGTCTGTCCACCATGGGGTCAAGAGCCTTCAGCCGCGCTGCCCCTCACCTCTGGAACTCCCTCCCCCTGATTTAAGAAACCTGGACTCTATCACCACCTTCCAATCACACCTCAAAACTCACCTGTTCAGGCAGGCCTATGGTTGACCATTTGTCTCTGCTCCTTGCTATTGTTGGTTCTGTTCTACTTTTTAAATTTTTTGTTCGTTATGACTGTTTTTAATTTTTTCTGTACGGCGACCTTGAGTGCCTTGAAAGGCGCCTTATAAAATAAATGTATTATTATTATTTTTTTATTATTATATCAGCGCCCCCACCACCTCAGGACATTGTGGTACTGCAGCTCAACTGTCCATAAAGACAAGTACTGGTTATACCAGTGGTGATTGAGGCTCAAACCATTAGAAATAAGCTTGTGAGTGTGAGTGTCAACACACTATTGACACGGTGGACAGAGAGTATATCAAAAAATTGAATTTTGGAGCAATGGAAATAGGTGAATTTGAACATCTCATAGCCCAAATTCTAAGCTTATGCTGGGGTAGGGGAAACAGCCATGAAGGAGCTTTAACACAAGATAACAACCGGACCAATTTTTTGGGGGGATGTATCATAAAATAAACTGCAAATAAAAGGTAAGAAAGCTTTCCGTGGATGCAGATAATTCCGGAAGTCCTTGACATGACCAAAAAATGCGAACCACTGACATAGAAAGATAGGATTTTCAGAAATTATTTTGATTTGTCCTTAGTAGGCCATAATAGGGTTAAAACAAACAAACAATTAAACCCAAATCTTTAAATAAAGAAACTCAACAGAGCAGAATAAAGAGCTTCGCCCCTTTGAAAGTCAGGCTGTACTGAACACTGAACAAAGAGCCAAACGTCTTCCACGCAGTCAGATAGTTCCCTCAAGCGGAAAAATAACTGCCTTTAAGATAACGAGGAGGTGAGCTCACCAAACCGAGCATATAATTAACAGTGTTTATCTCTGTGCCGAACAGAATACGCCGCGATAATACAAATGGGCGCTTTCTTTTTAGTCTCTATCGCAACGAGCTAGCTGTCGCTTTTACACTGGCACGGCTGATTTGATGAGTTGTCGCTAATTAACATCCAAAAATCATCACGGCTGTTCTATTGATGCTCCAAAACGCCATACGTTATTATTGAAAAATCTAATGTGGGATATACCATAGACACGTATGTATCTCATTAATAAAAAGGCTCTAATAATGGTTAGGTTGTTGTTCTAAAGTTGGGGTCCGAGACTCCCAGCCGAAAGACTGAACACTTACTATGAAAGCCAGGCAGAAATGTGTCACGCTACACTGACGCAACCCGCCACTAGAGGGCGCAGTTACACCAAGGGGGAAATTATCAAAGGACTTCAAATAACACTGCTACAGTGTGTTGTAGCTGTCTGTTGATGTCTCCACCAGGCCTGGTGAAAGGTTTGTTTTGTACTCTGTTCGTCCGTCCGACGGTTAACAATAATCTCTGGCACCATTAATAGTCATTTTGATCATGTACAAAAGGGGTGGGCAATTATTTTTCCCAAGGGGCCAAATGAGATTCATGAAATATTGTGGAGGGCCAAGACTAAAGGCTGAACTAAAGTCTGCGTGATATTCGTTTAATTTCAAGATAAAAGTAAGAGTAAGACCAACCATTTTGACACCAGGGCCCACTATTTTGAGCCACGGACAAGCATTTGAGGACATTTTAGCCGCACAGACCCCAAAACTAAAGATTTATTTTGTTTTTGTCCACAATACCAGGCTGGATTTTACAAAGAAAACAGGATAGATCAACATAGATCAAAAATGGCCATTCTTTTACATTCTCTAGTTGTGTAGACTTGGGCTAATTCAGATGTTGAATATTTTAACTCTTGAGAGTGTAAACATGAAACCAAATGGACCCGCAAGGGTCCATTTGGTGCCGCATACCGTATTTTCCGGACAAAAAAAAAAACTTAAAAGCCTTTAATTTTCTCAAAAATCCACAGTGCGCCTTATAATCCAGTGCGCCTTATATATGGATTGTTTGACTGCAGTAGCTTCTATTCTGTGTTAACTGTAGTAGCTTCTATTATCTGCACCTTACAATCCAGTGCACCTTATATATGAAAACAGTTTTAAAAAGTGCGCCTTATAATCCGGTGCGCCTTATAGTGCGGAAAATACGGTAATGCCCAGGTATGATGTACAGTATATGTTTGACTGTTTTGTTTCCCCGAATCCAGCCTGGAATTGTGGACAAAAGCAAAAGAAATCTTTAGTTTTGGGGTCTGTGGGGCTAACATGCTAAAATGGTTGAAAACCAACTGTCACATACAAATGGAATCAAAGTGGGCCCGAGCTTGGCCTGATGGTTCTGTTCACTCACTGTTTTAGCTCATGGGAGTCGGCTGTCCTCAGCTTATCAAGTGGAGTGCAAATAATGATTGACAATGACCTGCAAACCACAACAAACATGAGCTCCAATCTGGGTCTTCCATCAACGCTAATCGCCTAAAACGGAGTGCGGCCGGCCGGCCCGGGCATGCACAGATTTACGGGGGAGGAAAAAAAGCCCACACACTGTATACATGCGGCCTGGCGTTGCATAACCCTGACCTGTACCCTTTGTCCACCTGTTCCTAATCGGCACAAAGCAGACACAGTGTTGTGGTTAAAGCGTTAAATACCATTTAGGAAGAGCTGGTGGCAGGGCCTGATCTAGGCATGGGCATAGGGGGGTGGGGGGGTGGGGGGGTTGGCATTTTGGGGACGAAGCCAGTGTCTGTCTGCGGGAAACAGCTGCAGCCGTAAAGTAGAAGCAACATGGATAGGAGTAAAGCAAAGAATATTTTGATTTTTGGCAAAAAAAGTTTCCTCTATTACCTCAAAGGGGTAGTCCACTCATTTCCAACATTCTAATGTCATTAGTATACCCTAGAGGTGTTGGGTGGACATGATAAAAACGTTTCCCCATTCTGTGTTTCCAATAAATGGAGGTCTGAAGAAAACCACTAACATGGTGAAACATCTTGATGACATCATCAAGATGTATTTTCACCATGTTAATGGATTTCTTTAGACTAGGCTTCTTTTTTCTGAGAGTGTACAAATGGAACCAAATGAACCCGTTAGGGTTCAATTTGGTTCCATTTGTACACTCTCAGAAAAACATGTTGAAAATGGTTGGAAGTCCCCTTTAATCATCAACAGTTTTCAAACTAGAACTGCACTGCAACTTGTGCATAGCACAAAAGTATATGATGGCCTACTTGTACGCGAGCAGAGCGAGCAAACAGAATGCAAATACGCCCAACGCCTCCAGGAGATAATACCCATGTCATGACAATACTTTAAACTACTGTATATCTTAATTACAAACAGTATTTATTGGAGTGAACGTAGACAAGATATGGCTCTGATGTAGTGGAGTACACAATAAAAGGAGTAAAGTACACATACCCCCAAGTTGTACTTAAAGGGGAATTCCATCCATTTTGAACATCCTAATATGTCATTAGTATACCCTAGAGGTGCTGGGTGGACATGATAAAAACGTTTCCCCATTCTGTGTTTCCGATAAATGGAGGTCTGAAGAAAACCACTAACATGGTGAAACATCTTTAAGATCAACATCATCAAGATGTATTTTCACCATGTTAATGGATTTCTTTAGCCACTTCTTTTTTTCTGAGAACGTACAAATGCAACCAAATGAACCTGTTAGGGTTCATTTGGTTGCATTTGTACGCTGATGTATATTTTAGTGGCCCCGCCCCTTCCTATACAAACCCAATATAACTTTAACTTGATTTCATTGTTTTGGAAAAATGTAGAAGCATCAGTGATGAGTAAAACAATATTTTAAAAAAATGAATGAAAACAGTAAATGAAATCCCATGCCCCCCCCCCATGTGGTAGGAGGACTAATATGAGTTACCAGAAAAAATACTGGGTGTTTTTGATGAATCCATCAGATTTAAGTTATAACAGGTTTGTATAGGAAGGGGGCGGGCAGCTAAAATGAACATTATATATCGGAATACTAAAGCATGTAATGTAAACACTGTCTGTGGTGTTCAATAACATGACCAAAAGTTTTTGTGAAAGTGAAATATCGCTTCTAGTGACTGCACTTAAAGGGGAATTCCACCCAAATGGTTCACAAATGTACACTCTCAGGGAAAAAAAAGGTCCTAAAAGAAACACTAACATGGCGGAACACAAATTGATGAGGTCATTAAGTTCTGTTTCACCATATTCATGTTTTTTTTTTCTCAGACCTCCTTTTCTAGGAAACACTGAATGGGGGGGGGACTTTTTTTTATCATGTCCACACAACTTCTCTAAGTTTAAAGTAAACATATACTGTAGTAAAATGTTGAAAATGGGTGTAATTCCTTTTTAATTACTTTCCACAACTGAACATGGACTGATCTTGTACCGACTGGCCTGGTACACAAACAATATGCACTGGGGAGCTCAGTACGTTAGAACGTACTGTATATACAGTATATGGAGGTAATCCTCTTCAAAGTAATATTCAAATAGAGGGATTTCATCAATCAAATCCTTGAGATTATGTGTAGTTTATGCTATGGATGATGAAGAGATGAACTCAGGAATAAGTCTAGTAATGCGTGCATGAGCGCGTGCGTGTGCTTCAATGCCAACATATGTGTTGATATTTCCTTTATTGTGATTAACCCCTTGACATAAGCCCCTTTATAATTAATGTCATGAGTAATAGCCCGCTCCGCTCGCTCACAAGTTCGCACTCTACCGAGTGCCAATCTACTTCTTTATAGATTCTTCACACAACTCTCTACAACCGGCACTGTCCGCAGGCACTCTCTCCACGAACCAAATGGACCCTTGCGGGTCCATTTGGTTTCATTTTTACGCTCTCAAGAGTTAAAATATTCATCACGTGAATTAGCCCAAGTCTACACAACTAGAGAATGTAGAAGATTAATGGTCATTTTGATCTGGATGTTTGACCGTTTTGTTTCCGAAATCCAGCCTGGAATTGTTGACAAAAGCCAAAAGAAATCTTTAGTTTTGGGGTCTGTGGGGCTAAAATGTCATCAAATGGTGGTCCGTGGCTCAAATGCTGAATAAATGGTGGGCCCTGGTATCAAAAAGGTTGAAAACCCCTGGTATACTGCTGTTTGCCCTTGACCCCGTGTGAACTCCGCTCTCAACCCAAACAACAGGGATCATCTCTCTTTTCTGTTTTCAATGATGGAATGCTGTTGGTTTAGTGGTGTCACAGCTGTAGTTAGTTAGTAGCAGTAGTAGTGTTTGAAATCATTATAAATATAAGCACTTTAATTTGAAATATCTTTGGTTGTTTTGCATGCCCCCTATGCCCACGCCTAGATCCGTCCCTGCTGGGAGATCCGCAGTGAGGTTAGCGGACACCTGGGGAGAAACATCAGCCTGATGAGGTCTGACGGACGATGGACTGAGCATGAGTGACGAGTTGCGTTTTCTACTTGACTGACCACTGACTAGCAGACAGACAGACACCCTGAAGCCTTCGATCACGGCTGATCCGTTGTGAATGTGCATCCGTCTTCATTAGTGTTGCCAACTTAAATAGTGGTGATGGTGTTACTTACTGTTATAGTGTAGAATAATACACTTAAATTAAAAATAGAGGGGGAGAATTGAAAAGTTTTCCTGCTTATGCTACTGTATTACTGAGGTTTGAACAGTATTTGAGGTTTGACTTCGTGATGTGGAGTTTTGTTTCTTCCACCAAAAACTAAGAACTTTCACGTTTTTTGTCCACAATTGCGAAAGACAACTGGCAAAACATTGGTCAAAATAACAATTATTCTCCATTTTCTAATTGTGTGGACTCTTGAAAATTACGTAATACAGATGTTTAAATATAATTTAACTCTTGAGAGCGGTAAAATGAAACGCTAGAGTTACAGATCTATAAGGCTGGGGGGACTGTCATGTGATCTACCTGCACAGCCTGTGTGATCTACTGGTAGATCACCATCTATCTACCTTTTGGGCAGCCCTGGGTTAGAGGGTGGTTTTAAATCCTGTTAGCTATTAGCTATAGCTAATATATTTCACAAAATTAGCAATTCATTTTGCAATTAGCAAGGGACTGCCGTGACAAACACGCCCAAGACCACACCATAAGGAATAGTGGCTAAGGGGAAAGGAAAGGTGATGTAAATAGTTGCGGGCTGCGTCACAGACAACACATGTTATGGAAATCAGGCCCTAACCGTCCAGGGAGAGGAGGAAAAGCTGATTTTATTTCATTTCTATGTCAAAATGAGTTAATTGCAACAGCAGGCTGTTCACACACTAACTGGAGTATGTCTGAAACCACTATCAGAGCTGAATTCGACATGTAAACCACCACAAAAGGCCTCTGGCCGGGCTCCTTATATGGAGCTGGCCTGTTCTGACATCACAACACTTTGCGCAACACAGAACTCCATGTACAGTATAGGAATGAAGGGACACAGAGACAGACATCTCCATGGAGAAAAAGTGTGACACAGACAGATGGGTGGAACGTCTCTGACATGACATGGGTACAACTGGCAGTCTTGGGAAATATTACTTAGATGAGTAATATATTACTCATTACCTCTTAGGCCTTTAAGTAATAATATTACAGTATTTATTGGGCTCAAGAGTAATATTACATATTACATTTTTACATTACTTATGCGCCCCCATCCGTGGAAAAAACTATACATCTGCCAACTTCTTTAACCCTATAACACCCAATGATGTACATGACATGTATATAGTAGTTCCCTGCCAGTGGTGTTCACATTTGTATTTATCAAATTATTCCCATTCAAATAGCAGGGGTTGCCACTAAGGTCCCCAGTTAAGTTGGTTAACCAGATGTAACTCTTGAGAACGTAAAAGTGAAACCAAATGGACCCTTGCGGGTCCATTTGGTTTCATTTTTACACTCTCAAGAGTTAAAATTCATCATCTTAATTAGCCCAGGTCTACACAACTAGAGAATGTAGAAGATTAATGGTCATTTTGATGTGTATGTTAATTTGCCTGTTTGGTTTCCCAAATCCAGCCTGGAATTGTGGATAGCTAGAAAGCAGGGGAAGACACAGAGGCAATGACTGCCTTCAAGACAAATTTGTAGTGTTAGTCTTCACTAAGTTGCACACTTGCCTGATCGGGCAAATTTGTAGCGTTAGTCTTCACTTGCCCCACTATTTTTTTTACTTGCCCCAGGCAAGCGGGCAAGTGTTAGTGTCAAGCCCTGAATAGCGTTTGTATTATGATATTGGTCCTCCAAGATGCTGCCTATAATGGGCTACATGACTATCACCAGTAGGTGTCAGTACGTGGCCGATCGCCGGATCTCTTTGACTCTTTGACTCAAAAAGGTTATACTTCCTGTTCTTCCGGGTCATATTTTTTCCAGCAAATTTTGGCTTGATCATAACAAATGAAGGCGGGTTGATCGCTAGGATGACGATCATTACCATAAATAACTCAAATCAGGCCGTAATGTCGCGGCGACTTCTGGATTATGATCAGCGATGGACATACGGACCGCGCGCGTGCACGTAGGAGCGTGCACCAGGTGATTTTGATAATGTCTGAGTGAGTACAGCCTGCCGTTAGGCGATCGTGCAAAAATGAATGGTGAACGGCTAAAACTATCTTTTAATGTTGACAAATCAATTTACACGTCATAGGTACAGGGCAGGGGTTGACACTAAGGTCTCCGAGGCACTTGCCCATCGGGCAAGTGCAAGTCAGGTTCTACTTGCCCTCAGGTCATGGTCACTTGCCCCCCAAAAGTATATTGTAAATTTTGCATTTAAGTTTACTTCCTACTTGGGTGCTTTAAACCAGGGGTTTTCAACAGGTGGTCCGGGGACCACCAGTGGTCCCTGAGAGGGTTCCAGGTGGTCCCCAGCTAAGTTGGTTAACCAGATGTAACTCTTGAGAACGTAAAAATGAAACCAAATGGACCCGCAAGGGTCCATTTGGTTTCATTTTTACACTCTCAAGAGTTAAAATTCATCATCTTAACTCCCTTATTGCCCTTGACGCATTTTGACGCTGTAAACACGCTATAATACCTAAGCCCTTGATGCCCTTGACGCTGTGTTTGACGCTTTATTTAATCCTTAATTTTTATAACATTCATTTCAGGTGATTAGCATTTTTTAGCATGATCGGCTAACGGCAGGTTCTACTCACTTAGTAATGGCCAAAATCGCCACGTGCACGCTTGCACGTGCGCGTGCGCGGTCTGTATGTCCATCGCTGATCATAATCCAACCATCGGTGCGTCATTACAGCTTGATTTGACTTATATATGATAGAAAACACGATCGCTCCAACGTAGCTGAAGGAGACGATCACAACCCACACAGTCTGCCTAGCAACAGTGGCATGGATGAACCGGAAGTACTCTTACTCTGTGACCGGAAATGCTCTTCATTTCCGGCCATCGTCCGCATTACTGCCACCTACTGGGTGTTATCATATAGTATATGATCAACTCTACAAATGATGAGTATTTGGAATCATATGCTTTATTTGATTGGCATTAATTTGATGAATGAAAAATGTGAAAATTGGGGTATATTGTTGGCATTATGAGGAATAGTGGCATGGCCAGTAATAACTCAACGATGGAATGTGGTAGAGAGATGATTTTTTTTCCTGTGTAAACCAGAGACATTCATGCATAAAATGAGATATTTCGTGACATTGTGGTCATATCACAAAATATTATACTGGAATTCAAAATATGGGCCTGGGAGCTTGATTAATACATTAAAAATGGGCAATTAATGAGTTAATTAGCACATAGTGGTGACAGACCCAGTGGTCCCTGTCACCAGCAAAATGATAGTTTGGAACCAAATGCACCTGGTAGAGAGATAGGTAGAGATAGCTAGAAAGCAGGGAAAGACACAGAGGCAGAGTGCAATGACTGCCTTCAAGACAAATTTATCTTGTGTAGTGTTATAGTGCACTAAGTTGCACACTTGCCCGATCGGGCAACCAGGTAGCAGTCTTCACTTGCCCCCCCCACTATTTTTACTTGCCCCGGGCAAGTGGGCAAGTGTTAGTGTCAAGCCCTGTACAGGGCATCGGGTGGCTCACCAAAAGAAAACAATACATCAATCAGAAGCGAGACGGTTAACAATTGAATCCAAATGTTTTGAACAAGAGCATGCTTAGACTGGCAAATACATGCATCTCTTCTGATGCCTCACGTGTTCTGAATGGAGAATACCAACTGTTGCCATCCATGAGGCAGTTTAGACTTACTAAGTTTAGAAAAAAAAGAGAGACTAAAGGATCGGGCCATCCTACTTCAACCAAAATTGTTTGTCACTTTTAGGCTCTTCTCTGTTCTACTGTCCGCGTCTGTAATGTACTGTAATGTTGTGTCTGTATAGGTGCTGTGATGTCTGTGAACGGTGATGCCATGGAGGCAAAACAAATTTCAGCCTAAGGTGACAAAGTTGTATCGTATCGCAATTGCCTATGGGTCGATCACGCAGTGTTCACCACAGGCGTTCAATCATGGGGTGTTCACCTCGAGCGGCTGATCATGCGGCAATTCACCTCAGGCTCATTTGAACTTAATTGCTTTTTTTCTGTCATGGCGCTCAGTTCCCACCGGACGTCCTGTGGTAGTTCCGACTGATCCAGACCGTACCGAATGACCGCCAGTTTGCAGAGTGTCTTCAGAGAGGGTCTCAGGTCGAGGATCCACAGACCGGAGTGGTATTTCTCGAAGATGACGACGCAATCCCCCACCATGCAACAGCGGCCAGAAACCAACCGGGACGGGCCATTCCCCTTGGGCTTGACCTCGCTCCAGGAAAGGGTCTCTGGGTTGAATTTCCACAGGTCGATTGACACCCTTTCCATGACTTTCGGGCTATGAACACTGACTCGCCGCTGGCTACCAACATTGTACAGCTCTCCTTTGTAGGCAAAGGTTAATTTAAACCACTCTCTTCCTTGTGGAAAAGACTGTACTGGAGGAGTACTCCCCCAGTGATAGGTCTCTGTGTCGAACAGCGACATTTTGCCCATGATCTGAAGCACAAACATCTTTGATCCAATGATGGCGGCAGAGTGCAAGCACAATTCAGGAGGGACAGCGCCTCTGGTGTGAATGACTGACCAGACCATCGTGTCAGTGTCCAACTTGAGGATGTCTTCGGCGTAGGACCGGGCTTTCCATCCCCCGCAGATGACCATGGCCGTCCCTAAGGCGCATGCCGAGTGGCCGCTCCTCGTCTCGGGAACGGCGCCGGACACCGTGGGAGTGGACCAGGTGCAGGTGTCCACGTCCAGCGTGTGGAGCACGTCGCCGTAAGGATCCATCCCTCCCCACTCGTAGACGACGCGTCCTATCGCCACAGCACTATGGCCGTTGCATATGGGTTCTGTAAATCCGACAAAGTACGTTCGGGTGCCGGCGGTCACTGTGCTCAAGTCCTTCCAGCGCAAGGACACGGTGTTGAAAACGGAGACATGGATGTCAGCCCATCGGCCGCCAGAGGTGTCATCGGTGTCATAGGCGTACCGCGTAAAGATGTACACGTTGCGCTCGACGGCTGCCGCGGCCGCGCCTTGGAATATATTCTTACGACCGAAGTCCACGTATAGCGTCCAGCGAAGCATGTCTCACAGTGTCAACTGTGAACGACACAGAATCGTAAACTGTCCCGATCTGGAAAGGTTCAACATGGGAGCCCTGATGGACATTTCTATCACTTATGTTGCATCAATGTAGCACATGTCACGTAATGCTTGGCCCGTGCTGTAACTCCCTCCTCACTGGTCTACTGGCATGCGCACTTAAGCCGCTCCAATTGATCCAAAACGCTGCGGCCTGCTTCGTCTTTAACCAGCCAAAATTCTCACATGCCGCTCCCTCCATTGGCTCCCGATCGCGTTCAAAACTCTCACGCTTAACCAAAGGGCTGCCATGAGACTAGCAATATCTTGCTAGTCTCATAAGCAACCTACATGCCCTCCCGTGCTGTCCGATCAGCTGACACAGGGAACCTGGGCAGTACCCCCGCTAAGAAACGCCTGGCCAACGCTCCACTCGCCCCATACTCTTCTCCCTCCTGGCCCCAAAACTATGGAATGCACTTCCCATACCAATCGCAAGCACAGACTCACTCCCTATCTTTTGCCACAGTCTGAAAACACACCTCTTCAGACTCCATCTCAGCCACTACATGCAGTACATGCCAGCCCATAGCTAGGTTTTAGACTTGGATAGGAGTTACCTTATGGATGTCAAATGTATTACCATCTTTTTAGTCCTCAAATTGTAAACGGTACAACAAATTGTAAATGTAATTGTGTAGTCAAATACAACCCCAGTTCCGTTGAAGTTGGGACGTTGTGTAAAATGTAAATAAAAAGGGAATGCATTGATTTGCAAATCGTTTTCAACCTATATTCAGTTGAATACACCACAAAGACAATATATTCAATGTTCAAACTGATAAACTTTATTGTTTTTTGAAATTATACAATCTTTTGTGAATTGATCCCTGCAACACGTACCAAAGAAGTTGGGACGGGGGCAACAAAAACTGGGAAAGGCCATGAATGCACAAATAACGCCTGTTTGGAACATTCCACGGGTAAACAGGTTAATTTTAAACAATTTAATATCGTGATTGGGTATAACAGGACCAACCCATTCGTTCACAATCAAAGATGGGGCGAGGTTCACCACTTTGTGAACAATTCTGTGAGAAAATCATCCAACAGTTTGAAAACAATGTTTCTCAACATTCAATTGCAAGGAATTTGGTGATTTCACAATTTACAGTCCATAATATAATCAAAACGTTCAAAGAATCTGAAGGACTTGCTATACTAAAGCGACAAGGCTGAAAACCAACACCGAATATTTGTGACCTTTGATCCCTCAGGTGGCTCTGCATTAAAAACTGACATCATTGTGTAAGGGATATTACTGTGTGGACTCAGGAACACTTAGAAAACCATTGTCAGTTTACATAAATTGTCGCTACACCTGCGAGTGCAAGTTAAAACTGTACCATGCAAAGCAAATCCATACATCAGAAAGGTCGGTTTTAAAAACCACCTGAAAGGCCTTCTCTGGGTCCACCATCATTAGAAAGCACACTTTACCACTTTGTGTCTGACCATTTCAAATGATATTGGACCCAGAGAAGGCATTTCTGGTTGTTTTTCTGGTTGTTTTTCAAACCAACCTTTCTGATGTATGGCTTTGCTTTGCATGGTACAGTTTTAACTTACACTCGCAGGTGTAGCGACAAATTATGTAAACTGGCAATGGTTTTCTGAGTGTTCCTGAGTCTACACAGTAATATCCCTTACACAATGATGTCAGCTTTTAATGCAGAGCCACCTGAGGGATCAAAGGTCACAAGTATTCGGTGTTGGTTTTCAGCCATGTCGCTTTAGTATAGCAAGTTCTTCAGATTCTTTGAAGGTTTTGATTATATTATGGACTGTAAATGATGAAATCACCAAATTCCTTGCAATTGAATGTTGAGAAACATTGTTTTTAAACCGTTGGATGATTTTCTCACAGAATTGTTCACAAAGTGGTGAACCTCACCCCATCTTTGATTGTGAACGACTGGGTTGGTCCTGTTATATCCAATCACGATATTAAATTGTTTAAAATTAACCTGTTTACCCGTGGAATGTTCCAAACAGGCGTTATTTGTGCATTCATGGCCTTTCCCAGTTTTTTGTTGCCCCCGTCCCAACTTCTTTGGTACGTGTTGCAGGGATCAATTCACAAAAGATTGTATAATTTCAAAAAACAATAAAGTTTATCAGTTTGAACATTGAATATATTGTCTTTGTGGTGTATTCAACTGAATATAGGTTGAAAACGATTTGCAAATCAATGCATTCTGTTTTTATTTACATTTTACACAACGTCCCAACTTCAACGGAACTGGGGTTGTACGTAACTTTTTCTTTAGGTCAAATCAAAGTGGCATTAGCTCATCTCATGCTTGCCTTCACCAAGGCAAGCATGACAAAAGTAACTAGCTCCCGCAGGACTAGTGTCGAAGTGTGTGAATGGGTGAATGTGATGCACAAGCTATGTAAAGCGCCTTGGATAAAGGCGCTATATAAATGCACCATTTACCATTTAATATAAGTAGAAGTAACATTATTACTGTTTTATATAACGAAATCTAATAGAATTGTAATAATATTAACATTATTTACTTGCATGAGCGGAGCAAGCACAAGTTAAGAGAAGCTTTAAGAGTTTTATAACTAATGGTACAAGTTCTATGTCCTGAAAGGTCGTTTGTTTGTTTTTTGGTGCCTCTCTCAGCTCACGCACAAGTAGGCCATGGCCTATATCTGCGTGACGTGCAAATTGGCACTCTACCCCGGGGTCCTCCAGTGGTCTCTGGGAGGATTCCAGGTGGTCCCCGAGCTAAATGATGGGCGGTTGGCAACCCAATGAACCTTTATAGATCTGTAACTCTTGAGAGTGTAAAATTCATCAAAAATTCAATCCATTTCACACCATCAAGAATAACATCTGAATTACTTAATTTCCAATGATCTACACAATTAGAAAATGTAGAAGAATTGTTATTTTAACCTGCAACGTTTTGCAAGTTATCTCTCCTGAGGGTCTCACGAGGGTCTGAGAGATTAAACTCAACATCCAATGGTGGTCTTTGGACCCTGGTATGAAAAAGGTTGAAAACCACTGAGATACATCCATCTCTGACGATGGGTATATTGCATAGTTCGGTCGGGGTGATTGGATCTCCAACGCCAAACCCATCCTCACTGCCTTGGTGCTCTGCAGCCAGTCATGGAAAAGAAAAGTTTGAAAACGATTGATTCAGAAGCATAGCATTTTGCAGAATTGGCCTCAGGACTTAGTGGGTTAGTGGGTCATGTTGGGAGAAAAAAAGTTCACGTGACAGTCAGTCATTCTTCATGAATCGGGTCATGAATGAATCACAAACACGGACTATGCTGCATGCTACATGAATGGACACCGATTCATAACCAGCCAGTTGGGGGTTATTTCGATCGCAGTCAAACTGGGTCACACGCTACTGCTCACAGGGTGGCGGGGGCTCAGGGGTACAATGGCCGGATGGTAACCGGAAGGTTGCTGGTTCAAACCTCCCCTCGATCTGTTTCTAGGAATGGAGTCTGAAGAAAATGACATCATCAAGTTGTGTTTTTTTAGAGTGTACGAATGGAACCAAATGGGCCCGTTAGGGTTAACCCCTAATTGCTCCTGATATGCTGGTCGGTACCTTGCATGGTTTCCGCTGCCATAAATGTGTGGATGTGATGCACAATCTATGTAAAGCACCGTGGATAAAAGTGCTACACAAACATAAAAAATAAAATTGTGCCCCTACGGGGCACAGGTCTCCACCGTCCGGGCTGAAGAATTGATGATATTATTCTAATATATATATAAAACACTAATGTCTTTTCTTAATTTGAAATTTCCATTTCGTTTCAGTTGGAAATAAAAAATCATTCAAATGCACAAACAGAGGGCGTTTTATACCCATGACCTATGACCTTCATACCTATGACCTCATCATGACATCATCTCAAGCTTCTCAAGCTCGTACCCAGGTCTCCACCGCCTGTGCTCAGGTTTGAACGTTCACTGGTACTAGTGTATCAACTATAACGTCGTCATGACGAACAGGCTGCGTGCACAGACAGTCGTGCGACAGACAGATTCGGGGGGACGGACGGAGGGCGTTTTATAGTCCCCACCTTCGGTGGAGACAACCATAAAAAATAAAAGTTTATAATATACAGTACTTTACTGTACAGTAATAGTAAGTCTTCCAATGTACAGTGTGTCTTGCCACTGTCTCCTCTGTGTGACCATTACGTTGGAACATTAGCTCTCTGCTGTCATCTCCTGTTGACAGCATGGAACTTTGTGGTACCACCTAGCTAAGTGTTACCAGGCGGTTACCACATGGGTAACACTAGTGACAAGCAGGGGCAGATCTAGGCATGGGCATGGGGGGCAATGCCCCCCTAAATGCCCAGTCTGCCCCACCAAACATGATGCCATGCAAAACTACCCAAGATATTTCAAATTAAAGTGCTTATACAGTATTTAAAATGATTTGAAACACTACTAATTGGGAAATGTTACATCCGCCCCTGGTGACAAGCTCACAAGTGCTCACCACTGTGTATACTGTAAATGCACCATTTATCTCAGAGGCAAATATTGTATTTACCTTAGTCCACTGTAATTATTATTTTGATCATCTTACTGTATGTACAAGAGAGGATTACATTTAACAATTATAAAACATCCCTGGCCCATTATATACACTTACCACGGCTATTAAAATCACATGAGAGGGCCTCTTCACATAGGTGTGATTTTTTTAATAGCCAATGGGAATGGGAATGTAATGTTTGTGTAAGACAAAGATAGACACTATTCCGATCTGAAACTGACAAAATTCTCCATTCAGTGTAAAAGGGGATTTGATGTTTGTGCAGGAGGTGAGCCTATAGACTAATAGCTGTAGGAGGGGTTTTGCGCAGATCTACAAGTTCAACGTGTCTACAAGTTCTACAAGTTCAGTGTGATGCACATTTGCCCTTATTTTTGGTACAGTAAGTATATTTTTAAGTATATGACTTTCTAGCCAACAAGGCCCGGCTAAGTTCCCAAGCTGCAACCGAAGCACCAGCAGGCACTTCGGTTGGAGCCCGCTTGAGAACCCCATTGCACCTGTCTGGAAAACAGCTGCCCTTTCCAGACAACAAATGCAGCATTTACTATGCCTGGTGAAATATATGCATTATGCAACATGTCTGCATTAACGAGAATTGCTCCCTGCCCCCTAAAAACTCTCATGATCTCATGAACTTGAAGACAGTATTTAGAAATACAGACCATACGCCAGAACGTAAAGCTCAGTCATACTCCAGGATGAAGTGGCTCGCAGTGAAAGGGTTTCACCCTGGAGTAGGACTGAGCCTTGAGAGTTCTGGGCTGAAACTAAAGTGAATTACATAGGCTACTGTATGGGCCTTGTATAAAATTGAATGAGGCCGTCAAGGTATATCTGACTGAACTCATTTATGATTTATAAGTTGCTGTATCTCCATAATGGAAAAGATGTCATATAATCACAAGGTTGGGCTATGAGGTGGAATGACAACAACATGAAACCAGTACATTGATTAATTCGATTGAAAAATGAAATTCTTTGATTTCCTTTTTGATACGGTTGGTTTCTTACTAAATGAAAACAAAGACATTAATATTTTTTTATTATTATTAAAGACATTAGAATTTGGCTTTCAAAAATGGGAAAAAAATTAAGGAGAAAAGGAAAGAAAAACATTTCCAATTGGAGGTATTTTTGGGCTTTAATGCTGGTGTGAGTAGCCTAGATCAGGTATCTTACATGTGGATGTCATTACAATTGGATTTTTTCTAGTTGTCACCAATGTTAACTAATTGAATGAGTGTTAACTAATCGAAAACAGAGGAACTTTAGCTCGTCTCAGCGCAGATCTCTGCCGCTCTGACACGGGGAAGCTGCAGGGGAAATGCAATTATACTACAGGCAGTGACACATTTTGTGTGGCCTGTAGATCCATTTTTATTTGTTCGAGCGCAAGTAAAGCAACCGGTTCACGGCCGCCGGTCATCCCTCAAAGTACTCTGATTGGCTGGTTTAGGTAATGACGGAATGGTGACGTAATTTAGAGTTCTCACATTACTATCTTCTAGAGGTGTCAGGGTACTCTTGTCGCTCGCTGTGCTTGCGCACATCCTACTGTGTTCAGATCTAGTCATTGGGTGACACATTCTCATATGTCACCGCTGTTTTTTTTAGATACAATAACCGAGCCTAGTGGCTCAACCAGTGGTGGAAAAAAGTTATGTTTTTCTTTGTAAAGCTATTTACAAGTGCTATGCTACAATTTTTTACAATTTAAACATTAAGTTACTGGAAGTATTTGTGTTCAATGAACCATATCGCAAGTGTTTTTTCAAAATCTTTTGAAGAAATCTACATGCACTCCAAGGGGAATCGGTTGTCTTGCTCAAGGAAACTTCAACTGTTGGACAATTCAGGGGATTGAACCTTGAATCTCCCACTTCTAAAGACAATATTGCCCTGGAGGGACAGACACAGGACTTACCAGTGGGAGCCACCCATGTCGGTGACTGTTGATATGTCTGACTGAGGCTTCGGGTGGCATTCTGCCTCATCGAGCAGTGGCTGCCGCTGTTACAGAGCTGCTACCATCTTCAGATCTTCTTTAGCTTTCGGTTCAACTCTTCCAACTTATGGATCTGCCGGATGAAAAAGTCTCCGTAGCGATGGGCGACTCTCGTGTCGGCTATGTGGACGACGTCCCCGTCGATGTAAAAGTCGAGCTCGGAGGCGGACTGGAGCTCTCCGTGCGGGGCCGAGATGCCGCCGCCGCCACTGGCCTGCGCCAGTTTCTTCATCTTGTGCTTGTAGACGAGGAGCTGGACGCGCAGCTCCTGCTCCGTCATGTCCAGGAAACCCGCCAGCTTGGCCACCGGCATGGTGGTGTACAGCCTCAGGAAACTGCGGATGGTGGAGAGCTTGGCCTGCTGCTGCACGTCCTCGACGAGCAGCTTGTACTGCTTCTGGAAGGGCTCCTTGTGGAAGTCCTTGGGGACGACGCCGTCGCTGGGCACCACGGGGCACAGGAACTTCGGGCAGGCGAAGTGGAACAGCTCGGAGAACACCTGCATGTCGCCCTTCTCCATCCGGAGCATCTTGTCGCCGTAGCCCGCCGCCAGCTGGGCGTGGACGCTCTCGTCGATGCGCGCCGGGTGCATGGTGAGGGCGATGGCGAGCAGGCTGTACATCTGCTCGTTCTGCTTGACGACCATCTCATACTTGTACCCGGAGCGGTGGAAGGCGTTCATGTGGCGCTCGAGGTAGAGCAGGTTGTTGGCGAAGATCTGGATGGCGTCCTGGTAGCGGCTCATCATCAGGTAGGCAAAGCCCACGTAGTAGTGGATGGTGATGTGGCACTCGGGAACGCGCGGGTGCGCCGTGTTCTTGTTCAGCTGGATCCTCTCCACGACCTTGAGGGCCTGGTAGTAATCGCCGAGCAGCGAGTGCAGCCTCAAGAGGCCGACCAGGCTGAAGTAGCCCAGCGTGGCGTACAGAGGGTGGCGTCCGTACTCCCCGGCGACGCTCTCGGGGTCGCCGCCGCCACCGTTCTTGACCTCCAGCTGGCGGTTGATGTTGCTCTTGTCCACCAGGGAGTGCAGAACGTTGAGCACGGTGTGGACGTTCCAGATCTTCGGGCTGTTCCTCAGGAACTCGATCTCGTCGTCGGACTTCTTGGCCGTCTTGCAGCGGTACTGGCTGAAGGACTGGAACTGGTAGATGAACTCGTCGACGACGTCCCACAGCCACTGCTCGGGCAGCTCCAGGGGCACGGGCCCGTCGGCGTTGAGGATGTAGTTGAAGAGGTTGCAGTAGTTGTAGTACGACTCGATCCTCTGGTCCAGGGTGGGCCCGCTGGTGACCTTGGCGTAGATGTGCCTGTAGTAGAGCTCCTTGTAGAGGACGAGGAACATGGCATCGTGGCCCACGAGGGACGCGATGGTCTCGGCCTCCGGCCACGGCGACGTCTTGAAGTAGGTCTCGGTCAGCTTGTTCCAGTTGTTCTCGTACAGGTCTTGGATGTCGGAGACCTTCTGTCTCGCGGCGCACTCGCCGTTGCTGCCGCCGCCGCCACCACCACCGCTGCCGGACGCGCGGTTGGACTGCAGCTCGTACGCCTTCTGGTCTTTGAGGGCCGAGATGGCTTTGTGGAAGCTCAGCAGGAACTTCTTGGCCACCTCCGGGAGGCCGTGGTGATGCGTTGTCGGCTCGTACTGCCTCTCCTGGGCCACTGGGTCCTTCGGGTCGCCCGTGTAGAGGCTGGGATCGCCGCCGTGAGAAGGGGGACTGTGCACCCGCGGTTCGTCCTGGGAGGCCATGATGCAAAGCGCGAGACGGATCTTTTGAAGTGTAGTGAAGTAAAGCAAGCGCACCAGACACCGTATATAAAGCCAGCACTGTATCGGACACATCACGGCTTATTGATGACGTATGCCTCCCTATATTCTTTAACATGGTTTGGTGTATTGCTTGGTCCTGATTGGCCAGTTGCATAAAGAAGTTGAAGTCCCCTTTAAGATATAGGAAGAGAGGGGCCTCTTTTACTTTTCCACATGAAATGAGTCTTCCTTGGCGAGATCACTGTTTAAGCTCATCTCACTCACAAAGGATGTCACACACACACACACACACACACACACACACACACACACACACACTCACATGCACACACACACACACACACACACGCACACGCACACACAACATCTTCCCTTCCCACCATTCCTTCCTTCCTTCTCTGTCTTCCTTATCTCCTTCCCTCTCATGTAGCCTGATCAGTTTCCCAGGCACCTTGTGTGAAAACCAGCAGATGGACAACATACCCGGAATATATTAAATACAAAGTATTCAAAAGTACTAATCGCGAAAACACAGTGCAAATCTTTCAATATTAGGTTCTAGGTTCTTATCAAAGGGGAATTCCACCCATTTTCAACATTCAGACCTTAGAGGTGCTGGGTGTACATGATAAAAGCGTTTCCCCATTCTGTGTTTCCTAAAAATGGAGGTCTGAAGAAAATGGTGAAACACATCTTGATGACATCATCAAGATGTATTTCACCATGTTAATGGATTTCTTTAGACATTTCTTTTTCTGAGAGCGTTCAAATGGAACCAAATGAACCTGTTAGAAAAAAAAAGAAAGAAAATGGGTGGAATTCCGCTTTAAGTAGACTTAGATACCAGTTACCTATATAGGATGTCAAATGTGTTTTAGTGATTAAATTGTACATTGTAAAGTAAATTGTAATTCTGCTTAAATTGTAAATCCAACGAATCTGTTAAGTACAGCATATGATGTTGGGTTGACCCTTCAGGACACAGTATGCAAACATGTTTGAAAACTTTGTCCTGGTTGGCCACCCCAGTTCTCTGGAGTAGGAAATGCTCGTACAAACCGAGCTATTCCAGACCAATTAGCTGTTTGCCAACAGCTAATTCGGTTTGGCTTTAGCCAAGCTACATTGGAAAGACCTACAGTATATGGCAACACGCAGTAGCACACCTGCAAAGTAGTTCATACGGTAGAATCATCACAGTATAATCATTACAGGCAGTGTTGTAGTGGGGGAGGACGCCTCTTAAAGGGGAATTCCACCCATTTTATTTATTTATTTTTTGAGCGTGTACAAATATGAACCAAATGGACCCTAGCGGGTCCATTTGGTTCCATCTGTACACTCTCAGAAAAAAGGAAACTCATTAACATGGTGAAACACTTCTTGATGATGATGTCATCAAAGATGTATTTCACCAGATGTATTTCAGATGTATGCTAATTTCTTATTTAGTTTTTATTTATTTATTCCCCTTTAAGACACGTGCATGCACACTTGCATTTGCATGCGCATTTGCGTGCACCTGCACAACACACACAGACACGCTATTAAAACAAGTATAGCATATTGAGAAAGATTGATTACAATGCCTAGTTGTATCCTTAAAAGTAAGTGACAAGACAAAAAAAAACATACAGTAGGCCTACTTGATCAAATTCTCCTGTTAAAATTGTATGTAATTTGGCTGGCATGTAGGCAAGTGCTGCTGAATGTGTTCAACAGTGACCCCCATTGGTTATACTGTGGAATTACTGCATCTATTAGACTGTCATTTCTTTTTCATTTTATCCATGAGGCATTTCTTACAGATGCATCCCATTTGGTTCCATTCACTCACACTCACACACGCGCACACACGCGCACACACGCACACGCACACGCACACACACACACACACACACACACACACACACACACACACACACACACACACACACACCCCAACAGTTATACTGTTGACTCTAGAACAGATCGCTGTTTAATCAAAGGCTCGGAGCACCTGCTTGCATCGCTTGAAATTTTCTCTCATCCAACATGACAGTTAAGAGCTCTCGCCTGCCGTGGGTTCGATCAAGGACACATCAACACCGACTCTGGGAGAGCCTTGGGTCGCCTTCACACCATAAAGCCAACACAAGTTTTTTTTAAATAATGTTTGTTGAAAAAAAAGTCCATTAAACAAGCCAACACAAACATTGTTTTAGTCAATGTAAGAAGATAAGAGCCATAGGAATAGGATAAGAGCTAAAGGAATATTTTAGCTAGTCGCGACCGCGGCAAGTAAGAAAGTAGCCTGCGACTGGTAAGAAAACCAACTACGACCAGGTTATGACCAGCTTGGTGGTCGCTAGTGGAATTTGCGGCCTTCTCAACTTCGTTCTGTTCCGTTCTGTTCTGTTCGATATTACTCAGATTTGTTTTTTTTTTGTTTTTTTTTACGAAGAAAGGCACTGTCCTCGTGTCAGTCGTTTTATTTGTATTTTTTTTGTTCAAGCTTTTTGTTTTATCTCGTCTAATCGGGTAAGTCTAATCACAGGGCACTAAGCGAGCCACTGTTCAGATGGAGCGGCTCATTCTAAGAGCTGCCTTTTACCGTTTTTTTTCCTTTTCTTTTTTTTTGAAAGACAATTTTAATGATGGAGATGTGAGGGCTTGAGGGATTGTATCCTAGCAACTAACAGCCCTCACTGTCGGCATGTATGGGGGAAACAGGCAGCTCCACAATAGGCCCATTCGTTTTAGGGGGGAAACCTCAAATTACCAACCTCACGTGTCACGTGTAGCTTTTTAGGAGCGATAAGTGCTCTGACAACGCACACGACGGACACATGTTCCAAACGGGCATCGTCGTACGAGCAACAATGATGATTATAAAAGAACTCCAATGTGTAGTGCTTTTCTGCTCAAAGAGAAGTACAGTCACTTTACATGGGGGGGGCTGTGGAAATTGTACTGTACTGTAAAAGGAAATACAGCACGTTTTTAGACATAAATCAAATACATACTGTATATTAGCTATATGTTTTGCCTTTTCCCCTCATGTGTTGCTTCGAGTTTGATGCTGCACTTGCTTCGTCCTGCAGGCGGTCCAGGACTTCGTTGTTGTCAGTAAATAATGAAAACAAAAACATCCGTCAGGCTCAGGGAAGGCGATGCTAATGTGTGTGTGTGTGTGGGGGGGGGGGGGGGGGGGGGGAGGGGGGGGGGGTGCATGGGGTGAAGCAGCATTTTAGCCAACCACAGCAGTCTCCAGAAGTTTCAGAATAAGCCAATAGAGTGGAGGTGAGGTGGATTTAGATTCTGTTTTTAAACAAATCTGTTTACAAACAGGGGACACACTAAAGTTGCGTCTCTTACCTCTCTTACATTCATATTGTGTTCAACTTTCAACATGAATGATTTATTCAGTAATACCAGGTGGGGTATATACTGTATGGGGTATCTTACAAGTTACACCTAGTGCAATTATTTATTCACAAAATACAAGCAAAAACATGAAAGAAAAAACTAACTTCATTTATGCTTTGCATGAAAGCGGTTATGTTCCAATTTTATTCACAAAGTGGACAGCACTGTACGTAGGACAGTTTGTGATCAAACGATAGGAAAGCTTTTGCAGCGTTAAGAGGCACATATCGTACCATTCACGGTCACCTCAACGCGTCCAACACACAGACAATACAGGAGCATTCACAATTTAAAGTGCATCTCTCAGATTTGATTACAGATTCAATATGTGAACGGCAAACATAAAAAGGCGGTGGGCTGTATGTTATGCGACGTACAGTACATGTGAGACACCTGCAATAATAACCGTTGAAAAAATAAAACGTTAGCCCAACACTCCAATGTCTACCTCGAATCTCCTCCATCATGGTGTTGGAATTGGAGACATGCTGAACTGTGTGATCATCTTGTGGTCTTCGAACAAACGTCAATGTCCGAACGCGATAAAATTCACTGGCGTTTCTTAGGAGTGATGACCAAGTGGAACGCCCGGGATTTGAACTCGGGTCTCCCGCATGAAAGTCCAACATCTTAACCAAAAAGTCCAATATCTCCCTAGGACCAAAGGGATATACAGTATATCCCTTTGGTCGAAGGGAGACATTAGAAATTTGAGGCCATCAGAAGCCGTGATCGCCTCTGTTACACTAGGATATTCTGATACGTTTAGACATTGAGAGAGAGAGGCAGCGAGATCCAATATTAGCGACCAACGATCACTACTTCCTTACCAGTCGCGACTAGTTTCTGGCCGCGACTAATTGCCTAAAAAAGGTGTACTAGATAACTTTGACTGGTGGTCAGTCACTGCCGGTACTGCAGTTTTCAGATCAAGTCCTACATTTCCCAGCATCCCTTGCGCATTAAGTTGCATAAGCTTGTAGGTCTGATATTTTTCAATAACTAACTGGTTGTGACTAGACGCAATCAACCATAAAGAATTTAGGCACGACTACAAGCTACATAGGTACAGGTATACAAACTGGTCGCAACTAGCGAGCAAATAGTCGCGACCCGGTCATTACTCGCTACTGGACCTTCCCGCATTGAGGTCATGTGAAAAGGCCACAAGAACGTCATATTTCAGCAGATAACCAATTTAACACCAACACAGGCAGATCTTTGGTCGGACCCTCGCAAAGCCATCTCTTGGACCACGTACAGTATGCATGTTACATAATGCCATAGGACTACTTTTGTTTTCTCGTACCCTGTCTTATATATCATACGTAGGCTACAAAAAAAATTAGTGATCGTTCAAAGGAAATCACATTTCAGTTGAAAACAAAACTATTTCCAAAACATAATTACCCGGTCAAGTCATTTTCAAATGGAGTAGGTACAGTATATTAATGTTAAAAAAGGAACTACATACAAAACAACCTGGACCGGGGTAGCATTACACATAAACACGTCTGAATCACACGCTCAGTATTTAAATTACAAAAAAAACAATATATAAAAAAGGTGCAACAAACACACAACATTAATTTAATCAGATTATGCCCCGCACATCTGACATTCTGAACCTATGTCAGTAGCTAAAACGATTCACTCTTCGATCATCATCTCATAATCACAACATAACAGTATCCGGACGGAATGCCTATTCATATTCAGCCTGTCTTCGGTGTCAAAGTTATTCCTGCCTATCCCACACACTCAGAAATTCTCATTCATCGGTCTGACAAACCTATAGAACACTTCACTGAGGAGAGTCCTCAATGCCCAATACCCCAATGTCAACTTGTCATAGTTTGTCATGTTGTTGCCATGCATGGAGTGTAACAGAGATGTCTGCATCTGCCTGTCTGCCCAGTGTTGCCAACTTGACGCATTTGTCACTATATTTAGCTAGCGCCAAAATTAGTGAAAAAACTCTGGTGCTTTTTTGCTGGTGAGTTGGGGTGAAATTGGGTGACAGGCGCCAGAGAAAAAAACCCTAATTTTTCCACCATTTTTCCTCCTATGACAGTGGTTTTCAACCAGTGGTCCCCAGGCTAAATCATGGACAGGTGGTTAACCAGATGTAACTCCTTGAGAGCGTAAAAATGAAACCAAATGGACCCTTGCGGGTCCATTTGGTTTCATTTTTACGCTCTCAAGAGTTAAAATATTCATCATGTGTGTTAGCCCAAGTCTACACAACTAGAGAATGTAGAAGATTAATTAATGGACATTACATTCTCTAGTGGTGTGCTTCCGTCTCTAGTACTTCCCTTCAGCATCTAGCGCATTCTAGTGCATTTTGGAAGTGCCACTAGTGCATTTTGGATTTTGGCAGTTGGCAACACTGTGTCTGCCTGTGACAAAGGTTGAAGGCCGATTTTGGTCCAACTGTGCAGAACCTGACCAGAGCCTTTTGTGGTGTTTCTGGACAACTGTGTCAGTGTGTCAGACCGACTCGAGGCCGGGAACTCCCTGTGGTGGTTTGGAACGTGTGTGTCAATTTTGAAGTCAGTAGTGCATACAATCCTCGACTTACAGTATATGCACTGCAACCGCACGCACACAGAGGCAGACAGACAGAGAGAGAGACGTGGCACATTTATAGTTACAGTAGATAGCCTGCTACTAGGCCTGGTTTGTACATTAACACGTTACAATGGGAGACCATTAGAGTTCTGACGGCGCATAGAGATGTGTAGTAATGTGGCAAAATCGGACGAACGCGCCGTCGTTTCTCACGGTTCAACCCCAGTGGGCGACGTTTGACTCTACTTCAGACAGCCATTTTTTAATTTCTCTACCGTTAAACTTTTACCTTTCTACTTTCAAATGGCACTTAAAATATATATATATTATGGTC
Source organism: Benthosema pterotum (assembly GCA_039105355.1). NCBI lineage: Eukaryota > Metazoa > Chordata > Actinopteri > Myctophiformes > Myctophidae > Benthosema > Benthosema pterotum. The sequence goes on along the minus strand of CM076972.1, from coordinate 48,670,528 downwards.
CATCTGTTCTTCCAACAAGAACATACGGTATAAAGCCAGCCACAAGCACTCATAGAAGATGAACAGATTCATTGCTGAGCAGAGCGAGTGTAAGCGATCGAAGTATTCTGATTGGCCGTTTCGGCGATGACATAATGGTGATGTAGCTAAGAGACCTTTACTGTATAACTTATGTCATAAGTATTGTCTCAACAACAATTAATAATCGCTTTCTAAGAGAATATTAAAAATAGGTGTCTGTGTTTGTGTTTGTTTTTAGATCGCTCCCTCTGCTCGTGTAAAAGTAGGCCATGGGCTACTTGTGTGCCAATACGCAAGTTGGCATTCTACCGAGTGCAGATCGAGTCGGAAAATTAAAAAAAGCTATTTGGGTTCAAGTTCAAGCAACATTTTCACCCTTGTGGAACTGAAATGGCGACTGGGGCGATTTCAACGTAATTTTACACAAGGTATGTTTCAGGTATGCAGACACATTCAGACACAATTTTGCAATGATTGGCCCAAAGGTTGTTGATTTAGGCGTTTATGTGCTGATCAATCGAACCCCTAACTAACCCTTGCGGCTGTGCATACCTTTGCAAAGCCATTCCCAGTGACCATACATAATTTCACATTCCAAGGTTTCAAGGTTAAGTGACTAGTGCATTAAAGGGCCTTCTAGCTTCCCCCTCCCCCTGCTCCTCCTCCTCTAAAACCGACTGCAGCCCCTGGCTGTCGGGACAGAACACCAGCCGCAGCAGCGCCAGGGCCACGCGCACCAGCAGCCGCAGCAGCAGGAAGGCGAACGGCACGGCGATCTCCATCAGGTGGAAGATGGAGGCGCTGAAGCGGCCCAGCGCGCACGTCAGCACGAAGGTGCCGAGCGCCACGCACGGGTAGAGCGCCAGCTTGGCCAGCATGAAGGCGTGCTCGGCGCCGCCGTAGCGCACGGCCGGGTGCAGCGCGCGGCGCTCGTCGAAGAGCGCCGCGATCCAGATGGCCAGCTGGAAGGCGCCGGCGAAGAAGATGGTGACGCAGCCCACCTGGACGGCCTCGCGCTCGTTGCGCGAGTCGCGCGCGAAGCCGTGCGTCAGCTGGTAGGCCAGCGGCAGGCCGCCCACGAAGGCCAGCGAGAAGGTGTTGAGCAGGCCCATGAGGCGCGAGGCGCGCGTCACGTGCAGGAACAGCGAGTGGTGCACGAACCACAGCAGGCCCACCGTGGCGAAGGAGCCGAAGTAGGCCAGGTACTCGGGGCCGTAGGCCTGCAGCGCCGCCACCAGGCTGCCGCCGTACTGCTTGTCCACCGTGTCCTTGTCGGGGATGTTGTCCTCGCTGGGGACGACGTCGTAAAAACCGCGGGGGAAAAAAAACAAACAAACAAGTGATTAGTTTTGGATGCTCTTTGACCTTTAGCTTTGCCTCCTCCCTCATCGGTACGCAAGGCATCCACAGCCTCTCTCAAAGGAGCCCAGGGGCGGATCTAAGGCATCGGCATGGGATGGGGGGGGGGGGGGGGGGGGGCAATGCCCAGTCTGCCCCACCAAACACGATGGCATGCAAAACAACCCAAGGTATTTCAAACTAAAGTGCCTATATTGAAAATGATTTAAAACACTACTACTGCTACTAACTAACAACAGTAGTGGCACCACTAAACCAACAGCATTTCATCATTGAGAACAGAAAACTCTCTGAGTCAGCCCTTTAGCTTTATGCAAGCTGCGTACCTGCAACTTCAGCAACAACTGATGATATTATTGATGCTTGATTGCCTAATGAAAGTCCTGTAACCAAAAATGGTATGGGTGTCTCCTGCCTGCCCCCCCCCCCAAAACCATGCAGAACATGCACAGTGTTTCCCCCAGAAAATTGGTTAGTCAAGGTGGTGAGGCTTCGAGTCTGTGCTCGTGCGCGTGCACGTCCGTGCATGTGCGCGTGCATGTGATGTAATTACAATACCGTAGGATACGCTTTGGGGTGAAAAACAGCAACACAGCCCCCACTCATGTGTTTACACCACTCACCTTTATAACAGCTACTTTTCACCACTATCATCATCTGACTCCAGGCCCTGACCTTTTATTCTAAGGAACCAGATAGGCCATTACGTTTTATAATTAATTTCTTTCCTTTTCAGGTATAGGGTGTCATGACATGTCTTTTTCATGACATGTCCTATTTTAACAGGCTTAAAAGCACATCCAGCATGAAAAGAGACATTGGGAGAACTTTACAACAGAATGCCAACTGCATGGGACTATTAGGACAATTGGCAACTGTAGTCTCTCAGTCACAATGTGGGACAGGGTCTCAATTTGTGGGATGACTGAAAAGTTTTTGAAATGACTGTCCCATGCAAAGAGGGACACCTGGTCACCCTGGGACTGTCCCAGACCTGGTCACCCTTCTAACAACACCCGACACACACACACACACACACACACACACACACACACACACACACACACACACACACACACACACACACACACACACACACACACACACACACACACACACACACTCAAGCGCGGTTTGTCGGTAGTCTCTGGCTAGTTAGCCTGTCCGCAGTACTAACAGAAAAGACACAAGTTACCACTAAATGTGTTGGCTGCGAGTGGTGCGCATTTACAAAGCAAGCCCATCTCATTAGTATCCTATAATGAGCTGGGCAGTCAGTCTGTCAGTCTGGGAGCTTTTAGCGAGGCACGAAATGCACAGTATGTAAATGATATGACACATACATTGCAAGCACTCTCTCAAAATCCGTTCCTGCTGTGGAACAGCAGATAATCGACGCTATGTTTTTTTCCGTGAGTAGCTGCGCTGCAGTTACCACTGAGGAAATGCGAGGCTGCATGAGGGATTGGCGATCCGTTGTATGTCTCACTCGTGTCTATGCGAGAGTCAGCGCTGTTATAATCATGGTGGATTATATTGTTATATTCCATGTTGGTGGCGAAGAACGTCGCAACACTTAGGGGAAGATCGAGCGTGCCGCGGTGGGTGGAAAAGTAGAGAGAGAGAGAGAGATGGGCCGGGCGAATGTGGCAGCCGGTCGCTTGTGGTCCGTGTAGACAGCGTGTTACATAAGGGGGCAGGGGCAACCTCCCGTATGAGGGCACTTCTGTGTTTTAGACATGCGAAAGAGCTGGGGCTGCAGGCCCTTTTTAATCTGTGTGTGTGCACGTACCTGTAGAGTGTAGAGTAGACTGGCAGCGCGGAACAGTGTTAGCGAGCCGAGGCAGCGTCGCATGCGAAATATAACTGATCTACAGGCTCATCATGCGGCGTTGTATGAACGACACATTTTAACTTTAACTCTGGTTTCTTGTTTTTTTGTTTTGGGAACGTAGCCAAGGCGGGGGCGGGGTTTACTCAAGGCGGCCGCCTTGATAATAAAGCGCTGGGGGAAACCCTGATGCACATTCTAATGAGACAGGGAATAATGAGGAGGGTGAGGGGGGAAAGCAGTAATGAGGGGGGAGGGGAGGATTCACATTTTTTTTGTCCCAGTCCAGCCCTGCTCCCTGCCTTAGATGTTGCCCAGGCTTTTCTCTTTGCACATAAGTAAACCTGGGACTGAGGCTAGGCCAATGCTGCCCCCTGCTCTAGTGAAAGGGGAACTTGAGGGGAAGGTGATCCCTGCAAGCAGCAAAGCAGGTCGGCTGTGGCCGACGACATGAAAGGCTGGGTGGGTATCGAGGATAGGCAGGCTGCAGACAGAAAGCACATTGCAACACGCATGATGATTAGTTGAAGCGCAGAATCAACGCATGCAAGAAAAGACCCCGGGTCGTCAGCTTGTCATTCAACAAAAGTTGCCTACCAGGGGTTGACAGGGGTTGACACGATCGGGCAAGTTTGCGACACAACACAAGATATATTTGTCTTGGTGGTCATAGTGCTCTGCCTCTGCGTCTTTTCCTGCTTTCTAGCTACTGTATCTCTCCTATCTCTCCCAGGTCTATTTGGTTCTAAACTATCATTTTGCTGGCATCACAGACCCCCGAGTCTGTGACCACTATGGGAACCACTGATTTACAAGTTGAATATTTACTGTAGCTGATTGTGACTTAAACAAAACATAGTTTTCGATTGCAAAAGGATTTTTTAAGCACCCAAGTAGAATGTAAAATGCAAACTTTAAGATATATTTTGGGGGCAAGTGACCATGATCTGAGAGCAAGTAGAACCTGACTTGCACTTGCCTGATGGGCAAGTGCCATGGAGACCTTAGTGTCAACCCCTGCCTACCCTGTTTTCATTTACATTGTCTTCCTTAACAGCTGTTAATGTTTCGTTTTAACCTGTAAGACCTACAGCACTGGCCAATGGATAGGGTCTATAGATGGAGCACAATGGTCTATGTGTGTATGCAATGCAGTGGTTTAGAGATGCAGTTCAGATGTGTATAGATGCAGTAGAACAGTAGACTAGATGCAGTACAGTAGTGTCACAGCTGATGCAGTACAGTGTTTTAGATATAGAACATAGTGGTTGTGTGCAGCTACAGATGAACTACAGTGGTCTACATACAGTAGAGTATTTTTGATGCAGAACAGTGGTCTCATGAATCTATAGATAAAGCATAGTGATCTCATACAGCTCTAGAAACAGCACAGTGGTCTTTTACAGTTATAGATGAAGAACAGTGGTCTCAAGTTGGCGACGCTTGAGATCATTAACGGTGAAAATTTCAATGTGCATGCGGTGGTAGTTAAACTTGGGATCGCCAAACGACACACTAGCAGTAACGAAGCAATGAGAAGTGTGCGTTACATCTGTCAGATTCTGACATTAAACAACACACTAGCAGCACGGCAGGCAACTGCATCACAGACACGCGTTACAGCGCAGGGTAGAGCGTAACAAGCTTTGTCACACGATACATTGTTGTGGTGTGCGGTCACGACAACGTGTCGCGTGTGACATGTGTTGGGGGACCATACGGCAACTGGTGCGGGAATTACTAGTCAAAAGCCACAAGCATAGAACGTCAAAAACGCATGCAAGCAACAGCTACGATGGGAGACATTGTTACATTGACACACACAGACACACACACACACAGACACATACTGTAAACACTACTAAAGTAATATATGGGGGGGCACAATGGGGAAAGCGCATGCAAACAACGGAATGGTCACAAAGTTGTGACACACAAACGTGTTACTAATGAAAGCATAATCATAGTGATAACTCAGATAACTCATGATGTTTACTGCCATATCGATATAGCAGCCTCACGATCGACATATCCATCGCCCGGGAGTTCCATCGCTATATATTGCAATAGATACTATACTGTATATTGAATACACCACTAGTCCTCGGATACACAAGCAGTTGTATGCTCAGCATGCACGCACACACACACGCACTACAAAAGCAGCCTTAGCTACTCTAACTAAGCCCCCGTGCTGTGGACCGACTTGCTATACGCTTTTATCTGTGGTCATTTTTGAACAGGATCTTAAAGACACATCTTTTTAACATAGCATAGATCCTTGCAGGTTTTGTTTTTCCGTCCCGTTTTTAGCTGCTCTTTTTGTTTCCACTGTAAACCATGTGGCTGCTGCTTTATTGCTGCACATAAGCTTTTACTCTTTATTATTGTTGATTGATTGATGGATCGGTCGATCGAGCGACTGAACAAAAACAAACCTCAAGGGCACACGTGTTTGGCTGTACACGCATTCTCCTTCCATCTAATAATCCTACTGTAAATATGACGTGAAATAAGGGAGTTTGAACTAACCAAATGTCCAGGATGAGGAGCGTGGCTACGATGGCATAGACCCCGTCGCTGAAGGCCTCCACACGCTCCTTGCTGAGCGGCTCGTTCATGGGCTGGTATAGGAACATCTCCATGGAGTCTGGAGTCTCCTCCCTTTGACCTGAAACAAACAATAAAATAAACTGAAAAAATCCAAGTAGAAAAACCAAAGCAGAACCTGTGTTCCTAATGCATTTTGAGCCACGGACCACCATTTGAGGACATTTCAGCCCCACAGAATCCCCAAAACTAAGGATTTTGTTTGTTTTTGTCCACAATTCCAGGCTAAATGATGGAAAGTTGGTTAACCAGATGTAACTCTTTGAGAGCGTAAAACATACTCAAAAGTTAAAATATTCATCATCTGAATTAGTCTACACAACTAGAATGTAGAAGATTAATGGTCATTTTGATCTGTAGGTTTTGCCTCTTTCTCAGAAATCCAGCCTGGAATTGTGGACAAAAGACAAAAGAAATCTTTAGTTTTGGATCTGTGGGGCTAAAATGTCATCAAATGGAGGTCCGTGGCTCAAATTGTGGGCCCTGGTATGGAAAAAGGTTGAAAACCACAGAAGTATAATATAGTACAACTTGATCAACTGCCTTAATAGATTAACAACTGCTTACCGATGGCTTTGCTGCGACACCACTTCAGTGACTGGGTGATGTATGGCAAGAAGATCACAATGGCCAACAGCACATAGGCCTGGCGGACAACATGAAGACAATGTTAAAGAATAGACAGCCACAGCAGCTCAGGGCATGTCACTGCAGGAATATTAATATGTTTATGACAAGCTTTTAACAGGATATTTAATACTTATGCCCTTGTGTTATTTATGGAGGGCTGGTTTGGCTCTACAATCCTAGAGGTGCAATTCCTTACACATCCAGCGGAGGGCAACATTGCAGAGCCTATTGTGACTACACGGCTTGTTTCAAGTTTCATTTATGACCAAATAAACACCTATTTAAATTAATTAACTGTTGAAGTGCATTGTTTTCAAGGAGATCAGCGCAAATAAGACCCATTTAAGTGTGTATCCATGAATAACAACTGTTTTAAAGTATTGTTCAGCGACAACTAAAGTCTCTGCAATGTTTATGTTGCACTATTATTAAAAAACAACCTAAAATAATAATAATAATTAAAGCTGGACTATTGCCTGAGTCCAATGCATTTCTGCCAACTTCAGTCCGCTCTACTTCCCAGCTAAGTCTTGCATTAAATGAACTAGTATACTGCTCACTCAATGCGTCAATGTAGTTACAGTATATATCGTTTGCAACTCATAAGAAGGGGCGGATGTAACATTTCCCAATTGAGGGGGCAGAAGAAAATGGAAGGGGGCAGCTTCATCGCCCGCGTCGCTTCGCGCCACGGGCGATGAAGCCGCACCCATACCATTTTCAGTAGTGTTTTAAATACTAATATATAAGCAGTGAAATATCTTGGATTGTTTTGCATGCCATCATGTTTGGTTGGGGCAGACTGGGCATTTAGGGGGGCATTGCCCCCCCATGCCTAGAGGAGGCTCGGGCTGCGCGCTGGGCGTTCCGGTGACGAGACAAGAACTCCCCCAATGGGCGTTTCTGCATTCTGTGATGTTTAGCCACGCTGAAAACCAATAATGAACTAGTCGTCCGTGGAAGACGCGAGCTGACGCAAAACCCTAGCCCCCTCCAACCGTAACCCTAATCCTAAACATCCGACCCTCAACCTAACCTCACAGACCTAACGGTCTGTGAGGTGGTTGAGGGTCGGATGTTTAGGATTAGGGTTACGGTTGGAGGGGTCTAGGGTTTTGCTACAAACATTGCTACACCCTTCTCTAAACCTACCCCTAACCCTAACCGCAAGCACGTCGCAGCTGATAGTGGATTTCCAGCGCATGTTCGGAGCGCTCAGTTTCTGACCCCTCAATGTCGCAACTCTTGGACGAAACACCGTGCCACAACACAGGGGTGTTACTGCATCGGAGGTTGGGGGCATTACTGCATCTGCATTAACGCCCATTTTTGTTCCGCAGCTGGAGGATATTGCATGCCTATGCCAAGATCCGCCCCTGCAACCTAACCCGAAAATAACCTGTGACGTGTCTTCTTTAATTTGTCGAGAATTTGTTTATGAGGTGATAGCCAATAATTCATGATGATTTTTTAATGTAAGCACTGCCTACCAGTTGGAAGAATATGAAGGCGAAGATGCTGGCGAAGAGGCACATGACGGGGACCCTCATGATGAGCTTGAGGATGTGGTGCTTGTAGAAGCTCTGGTTCTCCGAGATCTGGATCTGTTCGTTGAGGAGGAACGGACGGCTGAACGCGTACACCACGATCACAGCCTGGGGGGGGGGGGGGGGGGAGAGGAGAGAGAGAGAGAGAGAGAGAGAGAGAGAGAGAGAGAGAGAGAGAGAGAGAGAGAGAGAGAGAGAGAGAGAGAGAGAGAGAGAGAGAGAGAGAGAGAGAGACAGAGAGAGAGAGACAGAGAGAGAGAGACAGAGACAGAGACAGAGAGACAGAGACAGAGACAACAGAAATAAAGTTGCATGTTTTTATGTCTTTATGCACGAGATCCAAACCCAGCACGAAATGCCACAGAATCCCTGCTTAGGCCAGCAGGATTCTACCAAAAAAAAAATCATGCGAGTACCGTAATTTCCGGACTATAAGCCGCACCTGACTATAAGCCGCACCAGACAACAAGCTTCATGTTAGAGCAGTGGTTTTCAACCTTTTTGATCCCAGGGCCCACTATTTATTCAGCATTTGTGCTACAGACCACCATTTGACAACATTCTCACCCCACAGAACCCAAAACTAAAGATTTGTTTTGGTATTGTCCACAATTCCAGGATGAATTTTCGCAAACAAAACAAGCAAAACATAGAGATGAAAATGACCATGACTTATTAATTAAGTGGTGCTAATTTAGATGGGGAATATCATAACTCTTGAGAGTGTAAACATGAAACCAAATGGACCCGCAAGGGTCCATTTGGTTTCATTTTCACGCTCTCAAAGAGTTGCATCTGGTTAACCAGCTTTCCATCATTTAGTCTGGAGGGCCCACTCAGGGACCACTGGTAGTCCCCGGACCACCTGTTGAAACCCCTGTTAAAAAAAATACCTGTAAAAATCCATAGATTGGAGAATCATGGCAAACAGTAGATCTGTTGTCGCCGTCAGGCGTAAAATCCTGTATGTCCAAAAAGTAGTGGTCCCTGAGAGGATTCCAGGTGGTCCCCAGGCTAAATGGTGGACAGTTGGTAACAAAATGGACCCTTACAGATCTGTAACTCTTGTGTGTTAAAATGAAACTAAACTTCTGAATTACTTAACTGTCAACAATCTACACAATTAGAAAATGTAGACGAATTATTATTTTGACCAATGCTTTCCCAGTTTATCTCTCCTAAATTGTGGACACAAACTTAAGATAATCCCAAGTGTTTTGTCTGAGAGACTAAACTCAACATCAAATGAGGATCCGTGATAAAAAAATAAATTAAAAAAAGCAGAATAAATAGTGGGCCCTGGTATGAAGGCCGTGGGCATCATATAGTGATTTCCTCTCTCTGCGCAGGTTGCACAGCGAGGTTTCTTACCTGAATTAGACCTATCACCATGACGCAGGCACAGAACAACAGGATCCCCAAGATGTTGTCAGGGAAGGTTGCCATGAGGCCGAACTGCAGGGGAAGGACAGAGCAAACGGCGGTCACGAGCGTCGGTGAAACACAAAACAAAAGCAAGACGTGAGAACGAAGCATGGGTCTTGTGACATTCAATGTTTAACCCATTTCTGACTCTACGAAACATTCGCTTTGAAAGAACATAATGAAAGATTTTTGCTGCATTCTCCCCCCAAAAAATAGCAGGCGTTCACGGCCACTCTGTGGCGTGCTATGAGCCGCCAACGGCTGCTACTTTTCAATGAAAGTTAAAACACCACAAGTACAGTACAGAATGTTTTAAAGCAGTACAGGTATTTAACTAGTATAAGTATGTAAAAGAATGTAGACTCACTGCCTATCACAGAATCATAAGCTTAGAACAATTACACCGTCCAGAAAAGAAAAAAAAAAAAACACAGAAAAAAATCCTTGATTATACTAAAATCCTCGATTTTGCGGTCAAAAATCCTTAAACATGCCATGCAATATGCTGTTTTTTTGTGCAATAGTTGAAATTGCGGAAATTTGCAAAAGTTACAGAACAAATGCAAAATATGCGGGAAAATGGAAATTTTTAAACAAAAAATATATTACACCACAGTTAACGTTAGGGATATGCCTAGGCCTATTTGAAAAATCTACAAGCTTACACAAAAATAAGTTTCAGATGGGCGTCCAGTGTCCACAGTTAAATATATATTCATTTAGGGGTCCATAATAATAATAGCTTTTAACTAAGCCAACCCACACCACTCCCAAACTGCCCTTGTCACCCATTGAGTTACATGTAAAATGACAGGATTTCTTCTATAAATAATCAATCGTTTCAGTATCAAAATAAAAATGTCTTCTAAATCTAGTCAAGCAGACATAAAGCCGACTATGCACTGGACAAATGTGCATGGCATCACTTTTAGAACTAGAAATACAGTATGATGAGAAAGTCGAAACAGCTGTAAACTTTAGGTTATAACGACTGCCTGTTCAACAGAGCCTTTCGATGCTTTCTAAGAATACACTGATTACTGATTAGTATTGCCATCACCTGGGGTGAGTCTCGTAATCCTTCGGACAGTAATACAAGCTGTGTATGGATGTGTTCCACAACACAGCCACGCAAAATACCGAGCCTATGCGATATCAGCTTGTCTTGAAGCAGTGCAGCACAGCACAGCACGCACATACCAAACACCCACACACACTGTGCACAATGTTCTGTTTCTGTTCACCACCGCACTTCTGTGTGAATGTGAACAAATGAGCGATGTTGTAAACTCTATCTGTCATTGGATGATGCTAAAACCCTGATCCACACCTTTGTATTTTCCCGGCTTGACTACTGCAATGGACTTTTTTTCTGGACTCCCCAGGAAAACAACTACCGGTAGTCCAAAACGCGTCAGCCAGAGTTTTAACTAAAACTAAGATGAGAGAAAATATTACTCCTGTCCTAGCCTCACTACATTGGCTTCCGGTTGTGTTTAGAATTGATTTTAAAATTCTATTATTTGTCTATAAAGTGCTTAATGGTCTTGCACCTTCCTACCTACATGACTGCCTGCCTAAGTATGTCCCAGGCCGTCCCCTCAGGTCTTCCACTGCTGGCCTGCTTGCGGTGCCCAAAAAATGGCAACTAAAAAACACGGTGAAGCAGCCTTTTGCTTCTATGGACCGACAGCGTGGAACAAACTACCATTATACATTCGACAGGCAGCCTCGTAGATATTTTTATTTACTTCTATGCACTTGCTTTTAACTGACTTTCTCTGTGTTTTTATATTTTATGATTTTATATTTTATGCCATTTTTCAGCTCCTCACTGTACTGCTTCGTTGATGTTCTAACTCTCCATTTTAATGATCTCTTTATTTTATTCCCATTCTTTTTTGCCTTCTTTTTTCTATTGCAAAGTAAAGCACTTTGAGCTGCATTTTATGTCATGAAAGGTGCTATACAAAGTAAAGATTATTATTATATTATGCAAAAAATATGATGCAGGGATTGTGAAATCAAGTGCGGACATATGCAATTATCACGGGAAATACGTGTCCTTTTGGAAATAAATTGATGGCCAGCATAATATGCTCCCTTTCTTTGATTATGCAATGGATTCTGCGATCGCATAATCATGTTTTTTTTTTTCCCCTTTCTGGAGGGCCTATAACAACAACAACAATATTACAAGGCTGACGTGTATGTACTCACTGTGTAGGGTAGAAACGTTATTATCATCATGCAGGCCTGAAACACAACCGAAAGCAGAACCAAAAATTAGAACAGGCGCAACCTTTTCATCAGAGAAAACAGAAGTTACTATTCTATTCACTCTCGTACATTCAATTTCACGACTCATAGGTGTTCCTGGCTCATGGACTAACTGCTAAAACCACATGTTACACACGTAAAGACGCCCATAAGTGTTCTAAATCTAATGAATTGTATTAGCTTTTTTCTTTTTGAAGAACATGAAATGTCCCTTTAAAGGTCATAGCCATTTGACACTTACGAGGTTCAGAAGAGCAAGGCTATCGTCAATTCGTTCAATGACTTGAAACAATCTGTGAAAACATAAAACAGGAATGAATGAATGAATGAATGAATGAATGAATGAATGAATGAATGAATGAATGAATGAATGAATGAATGAATGAATGAATGAATGAATGAATGAATGAAACAAGACATGTTAGAAACAAAAACCTAGTTGCATTAATGGACAGGATATTAGCACAACTAAAGTTTCAAAAATCTGAACTATCGCCCCCTTTAATCCAGACCGATTTACATTAAGCAATGAACAATATGAAGCAGTGGTTTTCAACCAGTGGTCCTTGAGAGGGTTCCAGGTGGCCCCCAGCTAAATGATGGACAGTTGGTTAACCCGATGTAACTCTTTAAAGTCGTGCTTCGCCGGTACGGAATGTCTTTAAATGCTGTACAACGGCATCGAAATATGTGGAAAAAATATTTACATGTAACAAAAAAAAGCCACACGGTGGTGCCAGAGAAAGTATATTCTGTGCTTGCCTTGGGGCTCTCTTCTGCCTTCATTAGTGTTCAGTGCTATGGGAAACGTTTGCCGCCTATGTCACTGTGACGTAGGCGGCAAACAGTCTGGAACCCCCTTCTCTGGTGTTCCACTACAGCATGCGCTGAGACACGGACACAGAGCCACGGATGCACGATAGTATAACCATACAGACGAGGTTTAATTTCGGCGAAGTATCCCTTTAAGAGTTAAAATATCTTTACTCTTTAAGAGTATAAAATATAAATCAAGAGTTAAAATATTCATCATGTGAGTTAGCCCAAGTCTATGTATATGTTTGGAATTGTGAACCAAAGCAAATTCTTTAGTTTTGTAGTCTGTGCGGCTGAAAATGTCATCAAATGGTGGTTCGTTGCTCAAATTCCGAATAAATAGTGGCCCCTGGTATCAAAAAGGTTGAAAACCACCGATATACAGTAAAAGCATGGCAATACATCCTATCCATACAGAGCAGTTAATGTGAATCACACATAGGCTAAGGACGTAGCAGTATAAGGTTCAGGGGCGGATCTAGGCATGGGCATGGGGGGGCAATGCCCCCCCTACATACCCAGACTGCCCCCCCAAACACGATGCCATGCAAAACATCCCAAGATATTTCAAATTAAAGTGCTTATATTTACAATGATTTGAAACACTACTACTGATATACTAACTACAATTTTGGCACCACTAAACCAACAGCATTTCATCATTGAAAACAGAAAACTCTCTGAGTCAGACCTTTAGCTTTATGCATGCTGCGTGTCTGTTGCAACTTCAACAACAACTGATGTTATTATTGATGCTTTACTTGACGAATAAAAGTCTTAACTGTCGTAACCGAAAATGGTATGGGTGGATACCATTTTCTCTTGCCCCTCCAACATGTTCTCTTGCCCCCCCCCCCCCCCCCCTCTCCCAAAATGGGGCAAGTTATATCCGCCCCTGATAAGGTTGTGGGTTAGGGTCAGGTTCTCTTGCAGTTCGAGGCAGTTATGTGCTTCCCCACGCAATGAAGACATTATTGGGATAATGGGGAAAATGAAAGCGGCAATACGCAGTGGTGACATACCTGACGTGAGCAGACCATGCCATAGTGACGATCATGAACGTCATCAGGTACACTGCGATCTTTGTGGTCAGCATCATCTGGATGCTTTCCTTTAGCTCCTGGGGAGGGAGGGGGGAGAGAGAGAGAGAGAGAGAGAGAGAGAGAGAGAGAGAGAGAGAGAGAGAGAGAGAGAGAGAGAGATCTTTAATTATTAGAAATATCAGTGGGAAAGTGGCAAACATACACTTGCAGGGTTCCTACAGGTTTCTTAAAGTAAAATTTAAGTCTTTTTTAAGACCTTTTTAAGTCCATTTATATAAAACATAATACCCAGGGCGGATGTAACATTTCCCAATTGGAGGGGCAGGAGAAAATGGTATGGGTGCGGCTTCATCACCCATGACGCGATACCATTTTCAGTTACAGAACTTTTATTAGTCAAGTAAAGCATCAATAATAACATCAGTTGTTGTTGAAGTTGCAACAGACACGCAGCATGCATAAAGCTAAAGGTCTGACTCAGAGAGTTTTCTCTCGGTGCGAAACCGAATAATCAATTACTTGATGAAGTTCACGCCGCCGTTTTCTGGCTACGTTATTTAAACCAAACACGCGGTTGACAAACTGCGCAAAATTTAAGATCTAGATATAAAAATTCAAGACTTTTTAAGTCTTTTTAAGGTATTATTTTCAAATTCGTAAATTCAATGCTTTTAAGACTTTTTAAGATCCAGCGGGAACCCTGACTTGTGTATCCAATCTATTTATATATCATTCGCATAGGCAGCACAGATGAGGCAGAGTCAAACACTGTTTGACGTATTTTGCTCTGCTGTCAAAAATAGTGGCCGATGTTGTGTGCATGCGCAAGAAGTTCCGTACAACAAACTGATTGCATTAACTAAAAAGAAACCCTTTTGAGAAGATGGCTAAAAGACAAAAAAGGACAAGTAGTATTTTGCTTGTAGGAATTTGCTTTTGTGGAGACAGCAGGTTCTGCACTGTGTATAATATGCAATGGTAAAATAGCAACAGCATATGAATGCTATTAAAAAATAACTCAGACTTATTGTTGAAATTACATAAAATGCATCAATCTACCTGTATTTTAGGTTTTTTTTAAAAAATTGTATGGCTCTCACAGAATTTCATTTAAAAGAAATGTGGTGTTCACGGCTCTCTCAGCCAAAAAGGTTCCCCTGCACTATGTCATAGAACTCTAATGAACCCGTTTGCTCTACATCAGTGGTTTTCGACCGTTTTCATAGCAGGGCCCACCATTTATTCAGAATTTGAGCCACAGACCACCATCTGATGACATTTTGTCCACATTTGTCCACAATTCCAGGCTGGATTTCGGAGAAAAGAAAACAGGCAAACCTACAGATCAAAATGAGCATTAATCTTCTACATTCTCTAGTTGCGTAAGCTTTGGGCTAATTCAAATGATGAATAGTTTAACTCTTGAGAGCCAAGCGGACCTGCTTGGGTACATTTTGGTTTCATGTTTACACAATCAAAGAGTTACATCTTGTTAACCAACTTTCCCTCATTTAGCTTGGGGACCACCTGGAACCCTCTCAAGGACCACTGGTGGTCCCCGGCCCATTGGTTGAAAACCCCTGTTCTACATCACAAGCGTTTTGTGCAAACTCATCATTACCTCGTCGTCTTCGATCTTGGTGTGTGCAACGGGTAATATCTGAAAAATAAATGGAAATAGTAAGTGTAACAGGAGGACAATGGCGGGTCACAAATTATGCAATAATTCAATCATGAAATCATTATAGTACATATAATACCTAATCTGTCACTGTCTATGGCAATGCCCAGAGATCATGAAGTTTTGGAAAGAAGTACTTGATATATTATCCCAGATAATCTCAGAGGATATACCAATCTGTCCACAACTGTGTATTCTGGGTATATTCCCTAATAACTTCAGAATTAACAGTAAAAAGAAAAGCATGGTTACCTACTGTCTCCTCCAGGCTAAACATACAATTGCACTCTCTTGGAAAAACCCAGACAAACCAGACGTCAGGCAATGGTACAAAGAACTGTCAAGTTGTTTGGCATTAGAGAAACTGACATTATTCATAAAAGGGAAATCTGAAGACTTTTTAGACATATGGGGACGATTTATGCAATTCATGAGGAATAATCCATTGGGACCTGAACTGAATAATTCTATTGCACAATAATGTGGGGCTAAACATTTTTTATTTTGTTTTTTTTGTTTTGTTTTGTTTTTTGTGTGTGTGTGTGTGTGTGTGTGTGTGTGTGTGTGTGTGTGTTTTTATTTACCTTGCTTTATTTTGCTTGTCTGTACATATGTATGTATGAAAGAATGTATGTGTGTATGGATGTGTTGTTTGAAAATTTAAAGGACATTGTAAAATTGAGTGTTGATGTCATAAATGTAAAATGTCAATAAAAATATTGTTTAAAAAAAAAATATATAATACCTAATCTGCAAGGATGGACAGGATTTGTGTTGGTTAAAATCAGGTGACCCTAGCGGGTCCATTTGGTTCCATTTGTACCCTCTCAGGAAAAGGGTACAAATGGGTACAAATGGTGAAATACATGTCATCAGATGTATTTCACCATGTTAATGATTTTTTTTTTTCAGACCTCAATTTTTAGGAAATACAGAATTGGGGGAACTTTTTGATCATATCCACACAACATCTCTAAGGTATATTAATGACATATTAGAATGTTGAAAATGGGTGGAAGTTCGTTATGTAGGAAGTCTGAATGTCTTCACACATGTAACCGACGGTTGTCGAGGATGTCTGTATATGTCACAGTGACTGATATCAACCATCATAAATCCAGACTTTTCTTTTTCCTTTCGTGGCTGTTGGCCTATCCTTGTTCAATAGCCTGTCGGCAAAAGTGGGTGACGTCAATCATTTCCTCATTGACGGTCACAAACAGAGTATCTTAACCCTTTGTGTACTGAACGCGTTTTGGTGTTCAAAGCATTATGTTACACTTAAGCTATTGAAAAATATCAGACCTACAAGCTCACAGCGCGCCACCGAGTGGCGCGCTGTGAGCTTGTAGCTCTGATATTTTTGAAAAATTGTGAAAATGTGATGTAAATCTTTGAATATATATTCTTTCGGAAGCAAATATTTTTGAACTAAAATCGTTTCTTCTGGGGGATCCCTACAACATGTTTTCAGATGGGGGGGTCCGCAGCCAAATATAGATAATTCTGGTGGTCCTTGGCATGAAATATGTTGAGCATCACTGACACAGGAACATGGATTTTTCAGAGAAACTAGAATCTGTCAAAATCTACCATCAGAAACTAGAAACTAGTCAGAAACTAGAATCCAGTGCCAGAAACTACAATCAGGTGTCAAATAGAATATATTCTCAGATGTGCGCATCATCATTTTCACAATTTCTCAAAAAATATCAGATCTACGAGCTCATATTGCGCCACTCGGTGGGGCGATATGAGCTTGTAGATCTGATATTTCTCAACAACTTAAAGTCTAACATAATGTGTTGAACACCAAAACGTATTTCTGTGTCAGACTAATGGGGGGGGTAGGCATGAGGTACTGTCGTTTAGTGAAAATCCCGCTACTCAACGTGTTAACCAGCACGGTGATCCCTAAATCAGGAGGGGCAACATCCTTTAGTTTGTAAAGCGAGGTCAAAGGTCGGCCTGCTAGATTGACGTCGCGACATGATCAAATCATCAAAACCGTCTGGCCCAAATCATCTGAAAACCCCCTAATATGACAGATAAAACATTATACCATGACAGTGGCTATGATAGAGATGAGTGCGTCGCTGTAGGCCAGCAGTCTGTGAGAGGACTGTGTGCTGCTGTGTCCAGCAGGCTCTGCATGGTGACGGTGATGGTGACCACGATGGTCCATCATCATTATCATGTTCCTCCTCTGCTTCTCCAGGTCGTCGTCCTCCTCCTCCGCCTCCTCTTGGCAGGCCTGCACAGTTAGTATTCTTACAGTTAGTTTGCATCAGCGGTGCCCACACTTTAGTTTACATCAGCGGTGCCCACACTTTTTTGACTTGAGAGCTACTTTCAAAATGACTGGTTCAACAAGAACAAAAAAAGAACTTTTTTTTTTTTTTTTTTTTTTTTTGAGTGGGGTGTAAAACAAGCACTCCCCCTTGCCTCTTATTTTCAAGATGGCAGCATGTGATGTTTGTTGAGGAATACCCAGGACAGAAAGTATTGACCTTTTTCCCCGCCAAAGTGATGGGGAAAAAGTTGTGTGTGCGACCCATCCGGTGGGAGTGCCGTGGGAAGTAGCGTCACAGTGTTTACATGCTCGCATGGGCGGACACTCTTGTCGCATGGCATCCCACTGTTCCACCCACATTCACAATAAGGATTACATATCTACATAGCCGTGCAATGATTGATTGGTTTAAGTATATTACAGTTTGCAGATTGGGTATATTTCACCTGACCCCACACCTCGGAAGGCTTCCATTGTTTCTCACTTCATAGATGGTAAAGAGGGAAAAGTCAGAGCCATATAGTATAGACAGAGATACGCAAACTCCGTTCACTTGATGGGGTCAGTCCAATGGCGGATCTTCTACATAGGCCTACACTTCTACTGAGAATGGGGACAACAAATAGAGACAAGTCCTGTACCGGCGGTAGGCAGTGCAATGGACGCAGGCAGCAGCCTAGCTTTAAAGATCTTAAATCCCTTTATTCACAACATAATCATTACGAAGACTTTAGTTGTTACTGTTCAACACGTTAAAACAGTTAACATGCTGTACACATGCCTAAAATAGTTCTTATTTGCATCGCCCTCGTTGAAAACATTGTATCCAGGTTGTTCCTCTTTCAGGCTGCATGAACAGCGCTCGAGCGCTTACTTTCTGGCCCCCTTAATGTCGCAAGTCCTCTCCCAAATGGCTTTAGAGTGTGCGCAGCGTTTTTTTTTTCCTCGGATGGGTCCGTTATTGGTGATTGGTTGTCAGTGCAGAAGGGAGCGCTGGGCTGTGTTTTGGACCGAAAACCTTAATAAAACTATTCCTAAACCTAACTTTGATTATATTTATTGAACATGTAAAGTCCGCGGTTGTTGGGGGAAAAAATAAATGTGGCAACAGCAGGATTGGAACCCACGCATTGGATTGGAACCCACCCATTGGAACCCCAGGATTTCAAGCCTGCGCAGCAGTCCACTAGACTAACGAGCCTCTGTTAACACTGGCATCACATCGGCATTACAACAAACATCAATGGACCTTTAGCTAAGCCCCACCCTCTTGTCCACCCTAGGACACTTTCCAGCCAGGCTCATTCATTCCAATGTAAATATCATGGACTTTACACAATAAATACTGGTTCATTTTTGGAACCAGACCTTCAAAATCTCTTCCAGATCCATCAACAAGCCATGCCCTATGCAGTGGAAAAATGTGTGTGTGGCATTTATTTTTTAAAACAATGTTTTATCATACAGGAAAGCTATTGGTGGAGAGGTTTGTCTATCACGTTATGCTTAGCTGTAGCCTCGACACCCAGGCTTTCATTTTCGTCCGCCTTGCGCGAAAACGGAAAGCCTGGACTAACGCGCGTTGGAAAGTGGCCTTGAGGGGCGTGTCAACCTTCCGGGGTGGGCGTCGCTCTAAATAATGTGACGTAGAACAGCAGTGGACGGGCGTGGGAGGGGCCGGAGATGACGACACGTTAGTGAGATCAAATCAGAGCGCAGCACTTCCGCCGTGGGTATCCCACGACACCCCGCCCCCCAAGGCCAAAATCATTGAGGGCTAGACCAGGCTATGCTTAGCTGTGATTGGACCATAGCAGTTTGGGGAGGGGCTTAGCTAAAGGTCTATTGGACAATAGCAGTTTGGGAGGGACTTAGCTAAAGGTCCATTGGGCCGGCACTTATGGGAGGGGATCATAGGAGGGGACAAGGTGGAAAGCCTGTCCCCATGAAGGCGAGGCTTCCCTCCTCGACTCCTCCCGCGACCCCTCCCCAGGATCTGCCGCACACACAATCACAATGCATTATGGGCCATAATCAAAAGGTGGATAGCTCATAATATGTCTACGGTGGGTTTTTATTGCACAAAACCCTTGCAGATGGACAGAGGATGTATCAAGCTTTCTCTACAACTGCAAAGTTGGTGAGTTTGAGTTGTTTAATACAAGCAGATCACTGATGACATTTCGGCAATGGCAGAGTCAATGCTCCGTTATGCAACTCATGTTGCAACAAGATTGTGCCCCTACGGGGCACAGGTCTCCACCGTCCGGGCTCAAGAATTGATGATATTATTCTAATATATATAAAATACTAATGTCTTTTCTGAATTTGAAATTTCTATTTCATTTCAGTTGCAAATAAAAAATCATTCAAATTCTATGGAAGAGTTCAAGAAAAAAAATATCTGGGGTCAGTCATGAGGTCATGTCGTCATGACCTCATGACAGACGGCCTGCGTGCACGGACAGACAGTCGTGGGACAGACAGATTCGGGGGATGGACGGGCTGCCTGCACGAACAGAGGGCGTTTTATATCCATAACCTATGACCTTCATACCTATGACCTCATCATGACGTCATCTCAAGCTTCTCAAGCTCAGGGTTCCTCCTATACCTGTACCCAGGTCTCCACCGTCTGTGCTCAGCTTTGAACGTTCACTGGTATTATGATGCTTGATGAGATTACCTCATCATGCTGTAATCATGGGACGGACAGATTCGTCGTGCCACAGACAGACTTAGGACGTGCACGGACGGAGGGCGTTTTATATGGCCGGGCCTTTCACCAAGACCTCTCTTCCTCCACATTCCTGACGTGCTCCCTCAGCGTGGCTGACACATGGTCACATGGTCATGGTCAAAAGTTTTGTTATGACGTCATGATGTGCTTCTAGAAAAATTCTCACAAAAAAAATTATATCAACTTCTGATATTCTACTATCCTTTTTAAAATCATCTAAATGTGGTAAATAACGATGGATGTTCATTGTATTTCTTAACAGTTCGAAATAAAAAATCATTCAAATTTTTTCTAAGAGTTCTATATTTCCCTGCCATGTTTCTAGGATTTTCTTGTTGTAATAATTGATCCAACGTTCTTCCGGTTTCCTCTTCAGCACAATTTTTCTTCCTGACCTCATGATCGACAGAGCCCATTGATATTCCTCTTTACTGACACCTGCTTGTTCAAGCAGTTTTTCTAAAGAGATATTTTCTGCAATGTTTTCAGTAATCATTGTAGTTGCTACTTTTTCCAAAATCATTCGTCTTCTTTTAAGAATTTCATCTTTTCTCGGGTCTTTCTCTTCTGTTTCTTTGGCTATCAAGGTGTCATTACTTGGTAGGTGTGGGAAGTTGAATCTGCAGGAACCTCGTTTTCTGCATGCGCTAGAATGATTGTGTTTTTGTAACGACAGTACTAAATCCTTCAATATGCCTTCTTCTGCTGGAATTTCACATGTCTGGTGTTTATCAATGAAAGTGGCAACTTCTTCATCTGTGTTTATGCCAATTTTTGGAGCATCCTTTATCCACAGTAAACAATGCGCATGTGGTGATCCCCTTTGTTGGAATTCTGTGCGTATGAAGTAATCTTCAAGTTTTCCGAGAGGATTTGATTTTCCTCCAAGAAATTCTTTGAAATATGTACGTAGACGATAATCAAATTGACGCGCTGCTGTTACTGGATTACGTCGTAACCATTTGCATTTTTCTTCAAAATTCATGTTTTTCACATCTTCCGCGGTTAAATTCATTCCATATTCTTTACCAATACTTTGTATGACTTCCGGCCATTTCATGTCTGCAGCACTCAATGTTAAGAAGAACGTTGGTATTCCTATTTGTCTAACTGTAGCTAGTAAATCATAAAGAACTGTTTGCCAATAAGCTGGTGATCCTCTTGAGTTTTTCGGAAAATTGAATGCCTTTCCGGCGCGCATCATCTCATTCATCTTTACTTTTGATTTCATCATTCCTGCAGTAACCCTTTCTTCTTGGAATTTTTCTCCTTGACTCTGTCGCACAGCTATTTGAATCTGGTCTTGGACATCTTGAGCTTCTACTATGTATTGAGCCGTTAAGAGATAATCTATGTCTTTTGCAAATCTACCCTTGGAATGTAAAATACGTTGTTGAAAATATTTCCTATGTGTAATTCTTTTTCTCCTTTGTGAGTTCAATCCTCCATTTCCAAATGGATATTTACATGGATTTGCTAATTCTTCAAAGTTTTCGTCTTTGTAGAATGAACGTGGTTTTTGATGTTCCGTTGGAGCAATGTGTATTGTGATGTCATCTTTGAGGAAGTTTTCTTCCTGAAGTAAAGTATCATATGGAATTCCTCTTATCTTTCCAATTTCTTCAAATCTTTTTCTGTCTTCTTCATCTTGCTCTTCTTCGATGTTTATATCTGTTTCCTGTGGAACATCTGACTTCTTCTTCTCTTGATTTCTTCTTTCACCATATGATCCCGTAATACCGTCTTTCTTTTTGTTGTCATTTTCTTCTAACATTGTCATGGCTCTCCATAAGTCTTCATTTTCTTTAATCCATTCTTCTTCCCAATCTTCGCAGATATCAATCTTTGCATATAGAGGATTGTTTTTCTTTAGCCAAACTAATGCTTCCAAGACTTTTTTCGGTCGAACGTATTCATATATATAGTGTCCTGTATATTCTAATTTCCTTTTCAGTTTTAATGGAACAACTTCAAGAGAGTCAGGAAGTCTTGGCAATATTTTGATAATGGTGTTCAAATTTGATGGCACATTAACTGCATTACCATGAATTGCTTTTTGTCCTCCTCTCGGTAAACCAATGAGTTTCATGAAGTGTATTCTTTGACTTATTAATCTTTCTTCTAAAGGCCGTAATTCCTGCAGTTCTTCTGGGATATCATCCAAGGATAATTCGTTGGCCCAGGATTGCGAAGGCAATGTTCTTCTTTTCAAGCATCGGTGACAGGTGTGGCATATCCAATTCTCATCAATTGATGTCTTCTTATTAAGAACTTTTTCAGTTTCATCTCCAGGTTTGTAATTCTCACATTTATATTTCACAACCGTTTCTCTGTAAAGCAAGCGTTCACAACAGAAGCATACGTAATTTGGTCCACTTTCCGCGATTTTCTTTAAGAATGCAAGTCCTGATTCATCAATTGTTGTCACATGTTCTTGTTTTGCCCTATTCTCTTTCTCTCGTTTTTCTTTTTTTCTTTCTCTTTCATTCTTCCGTCGTAGATTCTTGTCATCTGCTTTCTCTTCCTTCCGTTTTGTTTTCATTCTTGTTCTATTTCTCTCCCTTTGACTTATGAGTGTTGCTCCTCTCTGTCCTAAGTTCTTTCCTTTTTTTCTCCTCTTGCCTTTTCCTTCTACATTAGACTGCTGAATTCTCTTTTCTCCATTTTTCACTTCTCTTCTTTTTTCTGCTCTCGCTTCCCTATCTTGTCTCTGTCGAAGTTTCTTCCTTACTTCCGTTTCCTCTTCCCGATACTTTTTCTGTCTGTTTCTCTTCCTACTTAGATTCTGTAGCTTCTTTTCATCGTCTTCCTCTTCCTCCCGTTTCCTTTTCATTTTTTGTCTATTCTTCTCCTTTTGATCTTCTTTTTGATCTTCTTTTCTTTTTTCCTCTTTCGCTTCCCTGTCTCGTCTTTGTCTAAGTTTCTTCGTTTCTTCTTTCTCCTTCTCCCGATACTTTCTCTTTCTATTTTTCTCCCAAATTCTTCTCTGATGTCTTTGTTCCTCAAACTGACGAGTTATGCTTTCACTCTGCTTTCCTATTTGAAATACCAATGACTCCTGATATTCTACCCCATAGCTTTCTTCAGCATTCATGGATAAGTCTTTGCCCCAAGATTGCGAAGTCAATTTTTCTCTCTTCTCATGACCTTTCCTTTCATTCCATTCTCCTTTATGAAATACTAATAATTTCTGAGATTCTTCCCCTGTGCACTCTCGATCATATATCCTCAAATCATTCTTATTTCCATCTACTGTATGAGAAGACAACATTCTTCTAACGACCTATTGATTTTTATTAAACAATATTTTTAGATTAGAATGTCATCTTTCTTTCTTATATATGCTATGTATTACATCATCTTCTTTTCATTATGTACAAAAATCTCTATTTCACACTTATATCTCCACCGTATCTCTTACCTATGACCTCATCATGACGTCATCTCCAGCTCAGGTCTCCTCCTAGAGACCTGTACCCAGGTACAGATTCAAGACAGATAGTCGTGCAACAGACAGACTTAGGACGTGCACGGACAGAGAATGATTACCTCATCATTCTTTAATCATGGGACAGACAGATTCGTGCACGGACGGAGGGCGTTTTATAGTTCCCACCTTCATCATGACCTCATCATGACGTCATCTCAAGCTCAGATCTCCTCCTAGAGACCTGTACCCAGGTACAGATTCAAGACAGATAGTCGTGCAACAGACAGACTTAGGACGTGCACGGACAGAGGGCCTTTTTCAATCCCTTTTATAATGATTACCTCATCATGCTGTAATCATGGGACAGACAGATTCCTCGTGCCACAGACAGATTTAGGACGTGCACGGACGGAGGGCGTTTTATAGTCCTCCAC
This sequence comes from Benthosema pterotum, assembly GCA_039105355.1. Taxonomy (NCBI): domain Eukaryota; kingdom Metazoa; phylum Chordata; class Actinopteri; order Myctophiformes; family Myctophidae; genus Benthosema; species Benthosema pterotum. Next base: position 48,646,388 of record CM076972.1, on the reverse strand, counting down.
CTTCGGTGGAGACAATAAATTCCAATTATAAAAGAATCTAGAGTTGCAATGTGGCTACCTAAATCCTATAACTGGCACTGCTTAATATGACAGGAGGTTGCTGTTGTGCAAATATGACTCCCCAGTCCCCAATCAAAAAAATCAAACAAAAAACACACTTGGTGTTTGAACAGACGCTCCTGCTTTCTAAGGCGTCATTTGGGGCCCCACAATGAATATCAGCATCATAACAATGGCCAGTAAATTAGACAGGACACTCTTCCCTTCTTCCCCGTGGGACAATATACAGTGTATGCACATTTTGCACACAAAAACTAATTTCACCCACACCCATTCTTATTCGTATAATTTAGTAAATCTGCGTGGCACTGAAACTGATGGTGATCATCATGTGACCATCGTCATGCATGGTGCATGGATGGTAGCAGTGATAGACTACCTGCTGCTGCGGGTCCACAACCAGCGCCGTATCTTCATCATCATCATCATCTGGCTGTACCAGCAGCTCGCTGTCCTCCTGCTTCTGGTTGTCTCCCATGGCCGTGGACGGATAAGATCTGGGGGGACGGGGATGGAGATGGAGGCAGCGGCGTGTGTGCACGCCGTGGTGGGCTCGTAACGTAGAAGTGTCTCAATCAATATCTAGTTGTTTGCAAACACGCAGAACAAGTCAGCTGACTGGAGCATCCCCGGAACTAAAGAGAAGCAAGCGCCGGCGGTGACGTCTTCCTCCCTGTCTGCTCATGTCTTGCGACATTGAGGGGTCAAGGACCTGAGCGGCGAGAGCTGCTGTTCATGCAGTCCGAATAGGGACAAACCTGTGGGACAAATTTCAGCGAGGGCGGCGCAAATAAGAGCTATTTTAGTCATGTGTGGAACATCTCAGCTGTTAGTATTGTACTAGTAACGACTAAACTAAAGTCTTTGCATTGTGTTTCTGCTGATTTGCCCAATGCATTTCTGCTACTTCCGTTCCGCGTCCAGGACTTGTCCCTGTTGGTTGTTTTCAGATTTAGAAGAGCCGCCATTGGACTGACCCCACGAAGTGAACGGGGTTTGCGCAACTCTCCGTAGTGTAGCTCTAAATCTGTTGTAATCTGCCTTGCGCACTTGATTACACGCACGCACGCTGCTGCGCATCCACCTGCGCAGTGACGTCATGGCCCCGGTTCCAGAAGTGTTTTCCCCATTCATTTTTCTCATAGACTTTTCGAAAATATTTTTTATTATAAAGACTATTACAACGCGGACAAAGCCAACTCGGGTCGTGACAAATCATGATGAGTCATCATGATTTGTCACGTGGAGGGGGGACGGCGTGCCCAATTCTCACATCTAAAATATTTTTTGGGTCTGAAAAAAAACATTAGCATGGTGAAATACATCTTGATGACATCATCAAGATGTGTTTCACCATGTTAATGAGTTTCCTTTTTTTCTGAGAGTGTACAAATGGAACCAAATGGACCCGCTAGGGTCCATTTGGTTCACATTTGTACACTCTCAGAAAAAATAAATCAAATGGGGGGAATTCCCCTTTCAGAGGCGTCCCCCCACTTCTAAAAGTACCACTACAACACTCATGATGACACACACAATCTTTTGGGACGATCAAATAATTTCTAAGATGAAAAACAAAACAAAAAGTGCTGTATTCTGCCATTTTCTACTTAGTGATATTGTGTGTGTCATCATGGATTTGTCACAACCCGAGTTGGCTTTGTCTGCGGCAAAATCGTCTTTATATGAATTATCTTTTGAAAAGTCTGAGAAAAATGAAGGGGGAAAACACTTCCGGGAACCGGGGTGGTGACGTCACTGCACAGGTCTATATGTGGGTAAATGAGCCAACAACCCACTCCCTGTCATGTGGCAACCCAGGGGAGAATGGCAATATTCACAATAATATAAGAGGCTCAGAGTCCGTATATGCCAGTAACTTAAATTGTCTTTCTTTTATTAACTAGTACGGGGTAGGGTAAATCGGGGCAAAAAAATCAACTTAGGACTTCTTCAGTCTGGGGCTATGGCTCCTTCACTCATACGGCACAGTCCTGGAAGGGGCAAAGCAGAGAGAGAGCTAGTGACTTAGAGATCTGGTTGAGGGGGGGGGGGGGGAGCACAGCTTTCCCCAGTGGTGTGGGAGTTCAGTCGGCCTAGGATGGAGGGGGAGAGAGAGAGAGACTAGGTGAGCCACAACGCACACACACATCCGGGTGGTTTCCATTTGTTTGATTTAAAGGTTGTACTCACTCGTGATTTAGCCATCATAATACTCCTCAGGAACAGAGAGAACAGAGTTGCTTCCTCACTCCTCCATGCTTCCACACAGACTGGCCCGCACAGCTGGGGCGCCTGCTATTTAATAACTCCTGCTAATGGCCTGACTGGCTGCAGGTGAGACCATGCCCAGGCTCCCATTGGCTGCAGCACCTGTACAGGGTAGTATACTCCCTCTATCACCTCCCCCAGCCTCCTTCTGTGTGGGGTGGGCGTGGCTGTTCCCCCTGGTTTGCCACAGTCATGGTAAATTCCTTACATAACAAACTGAAATATTCTCTTGGCTGGTTTCCGCTGGCCACATACAAAATGTTTTTTAATAGGCTAATAAAGAGGCAAAAAAGGTCAGCTATCCCCCAAATGTGTATTATTGACCAATCAATTCCATTAAAGGTAGGGTAAGTGATTTGAAATTCATGGTGTAGTACCAGCCTGGTGCACTAGGGGCGCCCAAGAGTAGCTACAATATGTGAACCTGCTGCTCGATCCTGATTGGAGGAGAATTCACCCTCCACCTGGGGAACTTTTATTAGCTCCTCTGCTAACATGGAGGAGCTAATAAATAGAGCATTTTAACAGAAAAAAAAATTGGGGTGATATCTGACAAAAGAGAAATCACTTCCCCTACCTATTTCATTAAATGATGTTTTTGTTTAAATAATCCATTAAACCGATTAGTTTGTCAAACTGCCGCACCGTTAAAACAAAGACAACAAACAAGGCATATTAAAGAAAAAAATAAAGAATTTATTCACCTTCATACAGTATACGGCATAACAATATCCCTAGTAATTCTTCATCTTAATAATATATGCATTTATACATCACTCTTTGTATTGCCCATATATTAACAGTATTGTTCCTCAATACAATTTCTACATATTTCGATCCTTATTTGCACTCAAAGACCTATAGATTTCTCATTAGAAAACATTTCTGTATAATGCAAATTCAAAAAGAAAATATATACAAAAAAGTATAATTAAATTAAAAAGACATGCGACCCGACCATTGCAGTGCATAAATCCTGACAATTCACTTGTCAGCTTCACCTTTTATCGGCTTTTCATTGCTATACTATATAGTGTACCGACGGTATATCATATTATGCTATAACTTAGATCACATAAAATAGTTTCCACACAATAAGTTAGATCTATAGTTCTGAACTACAACCATAAAACAGGTTTGATAGTCTCATAAGCCTGTCCCTCTTGGTTTTGTGTCGTCTGAATCACTTTTTTTTTTGGTCAGAGAGGTGGGTTATAAGTTTAACAACTTAATCCCTAAAACATTATTTTGTTGACCAGTGGTGGAGTCTCTCAGGGCTCTGCACTTGGTCCCCTCCTGTTCCCTGTCTACGCCAAACCTCTTGGAAGCGAACGCAGATCCGAAAGCTCTACAAAGGCCTGATTTACACTGGGAGCCGAATCTATCCTGAATCAGATCTGAGACAAGATAGACATCGGATTGGTCTAACGGGTCACATGACTGCTTTTGACAAATCAGATTCCAATCAGATGCTGCCAGTGTGTATATCAGGCCAAAGTGTGGCTATTTTCGCTGAATGTCATAATAGCGATGCTGGGGTTTGTGGAGGCTAATGTCACGTGATTGTGGACCCATTTTAGGACTACAGGTGCATCTATCAAAAAAAGAAGACAAAAATATTTTGTTTTTTTTTTTTAAATATATATGTATATTTTTTGCAATCTGTTGTTTTGTCTTGATAATTATCTTGCGGAAATAAAAATCCTGTATGTTCAGCAATATCTAGAATCTTCTTAAATTGCAATAATACTATACATTTTCTCTTGGAATAATTTGTATCATATGTCAATCTCATGTCATACAAGTACCTTTCCACACACAATATTCAAAATTTCTTTTCTTTTTTTTTTTTTTAAAGATGCACCTATAACCCTTTTAGACGATGTGTTGTACAGACAATTAACTCTTTCTTACACACGCAGGCAGACGTGTGACACGAAAAGGTTTCTCTATAGCCAACGGGAAAGCTTTACGTTATACAGTACATGACAGCTGGTCCCTAGAGCCGTTTTGTAATGAAAATTGCACCGCAGTGCACTTCTGAGAGGAGAGCATGAATGATTGACAACGTCCCGGAACATGGAAACGCCGTTCCTATATTTTTGTGGCGGTAAACAATTGCCCCCGCCCCGACAGTACAAGAACATGGAAAAAAAAAAAGAAAAACATTGCACAGGCCAACACTCAACAGACAGCAGCACGTGTGCCGCCTCTCTTGATCTTGAATGGGGGAACTCCACCCATGTCACAAGGTGTGGTGTGGACATGATAAAAAAGAAAACTTTCCCCATTCTGTGTTCCCAAGAAATGGAGGTCTGAAGAAAAAACACTAACATCTAAGAAGAATGTTAGTGAAATGAAGCGTCTAAAGAAATCAATTAACATGGTGAAAATACATCTTGATGATGTCATCAAGATGTATTTTCACCATGTTAATTGATTTCTTTAGACGCTTCTTTTTTCTGAGAGCGTACAAATTGAACCCGTTAGGGTTCATTTGGTTCCATTTGTACGCTCTCAGAAAAAAAAATGAAAATGGGTGGAATTCCCCTTTAAAATTCCAGACAGGTTCTCTTCTTGTCTCCCTCTTTGTGCTACACAGTGTTACACTAGAACTGGTGACCTGCTGAAAAAAAGTGTGACCATCTTGTTCACTCAATGTGAGATATTAGTCTGGAATCTCTGTGTGGAATCTACATTTGGTATTTTCTGGTAGTAAACCGGGCCCAATATTTGCATATCGGCACCTTATTGGTCCCTCCCTTTTGGAAGAGGTAGAGAAAACCAATCACTACTGATTGAACGGTACAAATCTGCTACATTTGTTTTGTTTAGCTGGAGTTTGAGAATAGTCAAAAGAGCAATGATTTACTTTCGGACATTGGACGTTACGCAAGGCAAGTCCACCAGCGGATTCTATACTGGAAATCATGCGAGTATTCCCAGTAGTCTGCGTATTAAGCATTCAGAGTTCCTCCACCAGGCATGTTGGCTGCCTGGTCGAGGACCAGCGTGTCGCCATGCAGTCCGTTTTACCGCACATTCGGCTACTTTATTGCGGTCGTTTTGGTCAACATACTTGGCCTCCTCTAACCCTAACCCTAAGCATAACCACCAGCACGTCACCATTCTGACACGGGGCTTAAAATAAGGCGGGCCAACCGGCCCACGCTGATAGAGGACTTCCAGGTTTTCGTCTTAATAAGCAGCATCCTGGGAATTATCGGTGGATAACGGTCGAAGCGGACGAGTCCACACGGCAAGACAGTCACGCATTTCAGCAGGTCACCACCAGTAATGCACCAATAAGGAGGGAGGAGGAGGAGGCAGAGCATCAGCTCTTCAGAGAAGATGTGTGAATGGGAATGAGGAGAGGCTCCAGTTTGGAATTGGGCGGTGTTGGATATAATAATAATATTATCATTATTCATAATAATAATAACAGGAGGAATTCAGTGTTGATCAGACAGTGCTTTGGTAAACATTAAATTCGGGCTGGATCTCTACTTTAACCACAATAATGGACTGGATTCAATGAACAAACATTGGCTGGTATCCTCGATCGCTGTGGTGTAGCCAGGTATGGTGTAAGTCTTCTCATTGGCTGCATGGCAGCAAATCAGGTCTGGGGCCTTGGGTGTAGGCCAAAAGCCTTTACCACCAGACCTGGGCCTGGGCTTACCAAATAATTACCCATGATGAATAAAACTAGCCACCAAGAGCTCCAACCTGTGATGAACAAAGTAGGGGAGTACAGTAACATTTTTAATTGGGGGTCAGGTGATTTCTGAACTTTTTGAATTGCAGGTTTTAATTATTAAGAGTAATTATTTCGAAATCCCACGCCCAGGTCTGGTGGTGCAGGCTTTCGGCCTACACACAGGGCCCCAGATCTGATTTGCTGCCATGCAGCCAATGAGCACGGCCCCAGACCTGATTGGCTGCCATGCAACCAATAAGAAGACTTACACCATACCTGCCTACACCACGGCGATCGAGAATGACCAGACATTGCCATCATTGGCCAGCCACTGGCTTATTTATCAAATGCTGTACACCCTCAGAAGGACTTCAGAGAGAGCACACGGTCTAATCCATATAGCGTCTTCTGTATAGAATTCAGTTCAATCCAGCCCAACACAGAAAAGAAATCCACTCCGTATCTCCATCGATTCAAAATCACCGCTTTGCATAAAGTTCAAAGTATTGCTGACATAATAATAATAATAATAAAACCAATCTCTATTAATAGTATATCATTTCTATACAGTACATATGACTATATACACAAAAACAAAATTACTGCAGTGGTATAATGTTTTTTGGACATCAAACTGCAAACTCTTTATCTTCAAAAGTCCCCACCTCCCCGCGCTCAATTAAGATCAATTAAAAGTTTGATAAGAATCTAAAATCTTTTTTTTTCCCTCCTAACTTTTTGACAAACATTAAAGGGGAATTCAACCCATTTTCAACATTGTTTTTTTTTTTTTTTTTTTTCTGAGAACATACAAATGGAACCAAATGGACCCTAACGGGTCCTAAAAAAAAAAAAAAAAGCATGGTGAACCGCAATTTGATGATGTCATCAAGTTTTCACCATGTTCACCAGATATATGACTGACATAAACGTAAAATGTTGAATATGGGTGGAAAATTCCCCTTTAACGCGGTCGGGTTTTGATAAGACCCGCTCTGTCGGCTTTCGCGAAAAGCACGGCACAATCTTGTTTTCTTTCCCCAAACAATCTTCAAGAAAAGCCCCCCCATCCCACCCCCCCCAAAAAAAAAGAATCAGCAGCAACAGAACAGTCTACAACCTTTCGCTACAAAACCCCCTAAAGCTTGTTCATGCTAGGTGAAGGTGCAACCCCCTCACCCCTCCCCTCCCACCTCCTCTGCCGCCCCATCATAGGTCTACGTAAGGCAGGTGTGTCCACAACACAAAGCATTTCTTTCTCGACCTATAGAACGAAAGTTACGGATGTAACTACGGTTCCATGCGAAGGAATTATTCAAAAAAATAAATAGTCCTCCTCTGGCGGTCATTTGGGATTTATAGAACCATAGTTACATACGTAACTTCAGTGCTTAAAGCCGCGGTCGCCAACCAAAGGCTTTCCAAAACGGGGGAAGTTGAAAAACATTTCACTTCAGCTCTCGGCAAAAAAAAAAGTAGAAAAGAAAAGAAAAACAGAAATAAATATCCATCGCTACCGTTGGAAAAAAAATACCGAACATGTCGCCGGTTTAGTTCAGAAAAAAAAGAAAAAAAAAAAAAAACATTGGTGGACACACAACCTAAAACGTTTTCTTCTTCTTCTTGTAATATTAGGTCTTAGTTCAGCTAAATATCACGGATATATTTGTTATGTACAGCAATACAACCGAGAAAACACAGTGCACCATAAACTGCTCTTAACTCTAGTTTCTGCGTTAGCTCAACAGTGAAAGCTACTGGTATTATCCATGCCTACAGCCAAGCATTGAGTTTCATTTCTATTTCTTTTTTTAAATAGTGCGTCTATAGTTACTGTATCGTAGACATTGAAAACCTAGAAGCTAGCGTTAAGGTTATGCGCAAGAAAGTATATATATTTTTTTTTTTGCTTTTTTGTCGTAATCCTCAGCTACGGTATGGCAGGGCAGCAGGACGTTAAAGGATACATGCTTCATACGGATGCTGCGAATAAACCGTTCAACGGTCGCGACCGTTTGCGCGACACACAGATAGACAGACAGACAGAGCATCCTCGACGAATCGGAGACGTTATGTTAGCAGCACGGAGGATCCCCAACCTCTCTCTCTCTCTCTCGTTCCTTATAGTCTGTAAAAAGCGCAAGAGGAGGCCACCCCTAGTCCCCTACACACACACACGTATTATTGTACAATGCCACGACAAGCCTAAAACAGGTATAATGCCGAGTTGAAAGTAGTTTTTCTCCCTACAAAAAGTTACGTAATGGTTGGGGAACGACTGTGTCAGCGTAGGGTCTTGGAGGATGAGGAGGAGGAGGAGTCTTTGCGTCTCGCACGCGTGCGACGCGCGTCGTCGTTGTCGTCTGCGCTGCTGCGAATCAGTGCGATAGGCGTTCGAACGCGCCGCGGGGGCTACAGTCCATCCTCCTGCTTCTGAGGGGGGAAAAAAAAGAACATGTGCTTTGAGAGTGTTTTTTTTGCTTTATGGAGCGTTGTTGTCGTTTTCTGTGCAAGTCTTGGTATGGAAAAAAATTGAAGTCTGCAAATGATAGCTGTTGTTTGTTTGTTTTCCTCTTCTTCACGACGTAAGGCTCCATCGGAGAGCCGACTCAAGGTAGGTAGGTAGGTAGGTAGGTAGGTAGGTAGGGCGGTGCGATAATGAGCTGGTGGGAAATCAACAATGAATGACACGGATCACCCGCGGCGATCATAGCATGCAGGTCGCACGCACACACACACACACACACACACACACACACACACACACACACACACACACACACACACACACACACACACACACACACACACACACACACACAAACACACACACACACACACACACACACACGCACGCGCCTGAAGAAGAAAATCTAAACTCTTCAAAATCTCCAATCATCATCACCATCCTATATCACACACACACTCTCACACACACACACACACACTACTGCTGCTTGTGCGGGTCTTGTTGCTGCGCCTTGCATAGGGTGTTGCAGCCAGGCGTGTTAGTGCGCCTGCGCGCCACCAGGGGGCAGCATTCCCCTCTCTCTCAGGTGGGTCTGCAGGATGTTGAAGATGCTGAGCTGCTGCTCGGGCTGCAGCACCAGCAGCTGCTGCAGCACCTTGCTGGGGTTGGGTCCCCTGGAGGAGGAGGAGAGGAGAGAAGGGGAGAAAATATAACAACAACAACAACAACAAAAGAAAACGCTGGATTAAATGCTGGGGTCAGGTTGGGTTCCCTGGTAGGGCAGCGAGAAAAAAAGAACAATGCTAGGGTTGGGTCCCCTCACAGAAGAGAGGAAAAACCCTTGGGGTTGGGTCCCCTATGGAGGAAAGGAAACACCATTTAGAATTGGGGGGCACAGTGGCACAGTGGTTAGTGCTGTCGCCTCACAGCTAGAAGGTCCTGGGTTCGATTCCCGCTAGGGGCGCTGCTGTGGGTGCTGGCGGTGTGTCTGCTCCTCCACGTCATCAGTGCCCATACCCGAGGCGGGGTTGGTGAAAGGGCCTTTCTGTGTGGAGTTTGCATGTTCTCCCCGTGTCCCCTAGGGTAGATACCCTCACAAAAACATGCTGTAATCCTGGACTCTAAACTGCCTCTCCCTGGCCAGCCGGGGCGCCTGATGGAGGGGACAGGAACTGGTTGGAATAACGTGTTCCTTCCACGCGCTACGTCCAACCAGGGAAACTCCCCCCTGTCAGGTGAAAAGAAGGCAGCTTGGACTCCTCATGCATTGAAGGAAGCATGAGGCCAGTCCGCTGCCTCCCCAGGTTGGTGGAGGGTGTGTAGAGCCCAGGATCACATTAGGAATTGGCACTGGGTGAAAAAGTGGGTTACAAAATCGTGGGATAAAAAAATATTTAAAAAAAGAATTGGGTCTTCACGGAGGAGAGAACTCCACCCAGATCAAAGCAAATAAAGACCACACCTGTGTGAATTGAGGGGCACTTTTATCATCTTACAACATTGATTAGTCAATTACAATGTTGTCATGCCATAGATTTCTCCTTGTGGTCAATGGCATTTAAAAAAAAAAAGAACATGGTTGAAAATCATCATGGTTGTTTAATTTAACTCCACCTCATCGCCACTCTATTGGCTCATTATGAAACTGCTGGAGACTGCTGTGCTGTGATTGGCCAAAAGGCGAATCTGTCTCTCTAGACAACCTGCGACAATACTAACTGCATTGACGGGATGGGGACCTCAGGGTGAAATGTAGAAAAGGGCGCATTTATGACAAAAATCAAGGGCATTATGTATCATGTCACAGGAATCAAGATAGATTCCTTTAATGGCTATATATCTACCTTAAAGGTATATAGCTATATACTATACCTTTAAGGTGTGCAGTATGTGTGTGCGAGGAGCTGCTCACCTGATAAAGCTGGCGATGTAAACGTGTGTGAAGGTGGCCATGAGGTACTGGCAGTCGAAGCGGTCCATGATGCCACCGTGACCCGGGATGGTGTTGGCAAAGTCCTGAGTGGGACGACATGACACACAGCTGGTCAACACAACAACGGCCGCAACATTTGTAGCGTCGCGTGCACACGTGTGTGTGTGTGGTGTGTGTGTGTGATGTGTGTGTGTGCGAGTATCTATGTGTGCGCACTAAGAATAGCAAGGGTTCCCAAACTATTTCATGTCAAGGAGTCAAGAGCCACCTCTCCTCTAAGCCCCTCCCCAACCCCTATTGTCCAATAGACCTTTAGATAACCCCCTCCCCAAACTGCTATGGTCCAACCACAGCTAAGCATAACATGTGATAGACAAACATCTCGACCAATAGCTTTCCTTCATGATAAAACATTGTTTTAAAAAAATAAATGCCACACACACACACACATTTTCCACTGCATATAGGGCATGTCTTGTTGATGGATTTGGAAGAGATTTTGAAGGTCTGGTTCCAAAAATGAAGCAGTATTTAATGTGTAATGTCCATGATATTTACATTGGAATGAATGAGCCTGGCTGGAAAGTGTCCTAGGATGGACAAGAGGGTGGGGCTTAGCTAAAGCCCCCCCCCCCCACACACACACACGAACACTTTGGGCACCACTGTAGTATAGGAAACATTTTCACTCTTGTTCATCTATTCTGCGATGTCCATAATAACAAGCTGCACAGAAGAGATGCTGAAAATATCTCTAGCCCCTGCAACAAAAAGCTATGGCGTTCTGTGTGTGTGTGTGTGTGTGTGTGTGTGTGCGTGTGTGCGTGCGTGCGTGTGTGTGTGTGTGTGTGTGTGTGTGTGTGTGTGTGCGTGTGTTTCTGACTGTAAGCAATGTACTGACTTTGATTTTAAAGGCTCGCTTGAAGCCGCTGGCGAAGAAGCCTCCAAACGGGCCGATGAGAGAGGCGAACGACGAGAGGAAGACGCTGTGGATCTGGAAGGGGAACAGGTTGACCGTCTTCTGCATCGCCAACACCCAGACAGAAAACACACACACAGACACACACATTAATTACATTACAGCAGGGCAGGGCAATTATTTTTCCCAAGGGGCCAAATAAGATACATAAAATATTGTGGAGGGCCAAGACTAAAGGCTGAACTAAAGGTTGCATAATATTAATTTAATTTCAAGAGTAAGAGTAAGACCAACCATTTTGACACCCAAGGCCCTTCATTACTTGAGCCACGGACCACCGTTTGATGACATGTTAGCCCCACAGACCCCAAAACTAAAGATTTCTTTTGCTTTTTGTCCACAATACCAGGCTGGATTTCACAAGCAAAACAGGCAAACATAGATCAAAAATGACCATTCTTTTACATTCTCTGGCTAATTCAGATACATATTTTAACTCTTGAGAGCGTAAAAATGAAACCAAATGGACCCGCAAGGGTCCATTTGGTTTCATTTTTACGCTCTCAAAGAGTTACATCTGGTTAACCAACTTTCCATATTTAACTTGGAACTCTCTCAAGGACCACTGGTGGTCCCCAGGCCGGTCAGAGGCAGCATATATATATAAGTATTTGAAACACTACTACTGCTACTAACTAACTACAATCGCCTCACCTCTAAAACCAAACCAACAGCATTTCATCATACAGACTCTCTGAGTTTGTATGCATGCTGCATGTCTATGGCAACTTCAACTTCAACAACAACTGATGTTATTGTTGATGCTTTACTTGGCTAATAAAAGTCCTGTAACCGAAAATGGTATGGGTGGTATGGCGCGAAGCGACACGGGCGATGAAGCCGCACCCATACCAGTTTCTCCTGAAACCCCTGGTTTCATTTTTACACCCTCAAGAGTTAGAATATTCATCATGTGAATCAGCCCAACTTAGTCTACACAACTAGATAATGTAGAAGATTAATGGTCATTTTGATCTGTATGTTCCAGGCAGAGCATCTAGCGCATTCTAGTGCATTTTGGAAGTGCCACTAAGTGCATGTTGGATTTTGGCAGTTGGCAACACTGCCCACCAGTCCTTACCCAGCCCAGAACGTTGCTGACCACGGCAGGCAGAGTGTACTCCTGCTTGACAAAGATGTCGGGTGGGTCGCACTCCACCGTGAAGCTGTTGGTCTCGCTGTTGTAGCCCACCGGACACGTGAAGTACTGGAAGTGAGACAGCAGCGTGGCCAGCTGGAGAAAACACATGGAAACACGCACCCGTAAGCACACACGCATGACAGTATTAACAATACAACATAATCCACCAACATTTATTGATTGATTATAGTTTGACACTAGCTAGCTAGGTAGCTACAGAGAGCTAGAGATTCCAGTTCCTGACGCTAGATTCTAGTTCCTGATGCTAGATTCTAGTTTCTGTCCCTGGATTCTAGTTCCTGACACTAGATTCTAGTTCGGATGCTAGATTCTAGTTCCTGACGCTGGATTCTAGTTCGGATGCTGGATTCTAGTTCCTGACACTAGGTTCTAGTTTCTGTCGCTAGATTCTAGTTCCCGACGCTAGATTACAGTTCCTGACACTATAGTTTCTGTCGCTAGATTGTAGTTCCTGACGCTAGATTCCAGTTCCTGACGCTAGATTCTAGTTCGGATGCTAGATTCTAGTTCCTGACGCTAGATTCTAGTTCCTGACACTAGGTTTTAGTTTCTGTCGCTAGATTATAGTTCCCGACGCTAGATTACAGTTCCTGACACTATAGTTCCCGATGCTAGATTCTAGTTTATGCTGCTAGATTCTAGTTCCTGATGCTAGATTCTAGTTTATGCTGCTAGATTCTAGTTCCCGATGCTAGATTCTAGTTTTCGACGCTAAATCCTAGCTTCCAGTAGTAGATTCTAGTTCCCGTCGCTAGATCTAGCTCCCGAAGCTAGATCCTAGCTTCTGCCACTAGATCCTAGTTTATGCTGCTAGATTCTAGTTTCCAACGCTTGATTGTAATTCCCGACGCTAAATTCTAGTGTCTGGTGCAAGCTTAAAGTTTCTGATGCTAGATTCTAGTTTCTGTTGCTAGATTCTAGTTCCTAACACTAGATTCTAAATTTTTTTTCCAAAAAAATATTTTAGGACACCCAGCATTATCTGTTTTTGGCTGCAGATGCCCATCTGAAAACATGTTGTCCCCATGTTTTTTTCAAAAAACTAAAAATCAGATCTACATGCTTATAGTGCACCACTCGGTGGCATGCAACAAGCTTGTAGTTGTACTAGTTCTGGCGTAGTAACATACTTTACAATAGAGACTGGTTAAAACTGACGTTTTAATCGTTCAAACCGAATCCTGAATCGTTTAAATTACATTAACAGGACAGATTTTTTTTCAGCCCCCGTTGCCAGAAATGTTCTAAAGAAGCCAACTTTCCGTCACCTAGGGATTCATTCTGTGTGTGTGATCACCCATCTTCTGTTTCGCTGTCGTGTTTAACAAGGCACAGAGGTTCTTGCTGACACATCTCTCTGTTCCTGTTGTCAGACGAGAGTGCAGTAGTGAGGAAATAAAATCCATATAGGCTGCTATGGCCAGACCTTTAGAAATAGAATAGCGCTAAGCAACTCCATTCACTTCATGGTGCCAGTCCAATGCTGGCTCCTCCACATAAACTTCTATGAACAGTGAGGACCGGAAGTTGAACGAATAGTGCTGCATGCCCTTTAAAGGTATACTATGTAACTTTTTCATTAAAACAATCTTAAATTTGATACTCATTCTGACTGGCATATTTGTCACGTAAGCCTATCCCTGAATTTCAGCCCTCAAAGCCTGTTCTAGATATGTTTTCTATCGTACAGTGACGGGGGTACTGTGGTTATCCACGGTTCTCAGGGAAAATGGAGTCACACACTTCTGCTTGGTCCTTGATTACAAGGTGCAGTCCACCCCAATCCACCACCCTGCAAGGGATGCTGGGAAATGTAGGAATTGATCTAAAAACAGTGCCAGCCACATCCACCGACAGCGCCTCCAGGCTTGAAGCAACGGGTGGCGAAAAGTGGAAGTGCAGCCCTATAATGGAAGTGAACGGGCTTCATGACGTCACAGGTGTCATGGCGGCACACTGGTGACCACCAAAATTTGGTGTCCGGAAGTTGCCTACAATGTTATTCCAATGGGAACTTCCGGCAGTCTTCCGGCTTCAAAGCGCCACTGAGCAACTTGTATTGAAATGAACGGCAAGGGGGTGGGGCTATCGCTCGAGTCCGCTCTCTATATTTTATTAATCTATGGTGCCAGCATTGACCACCAGTCAAGGTTACCTACTGACTCACTCACTCACTCACCAAGAAACCGAACGCCACTGTACAGAAGAATCCTCCGATGAATCCCTCCCAGGTCTTCTTGGGAGACAGCTGGAAGGTAAAGAAAAGCAGATTTTACACTTGGCTGTGTGCTGGACCCAGGCAGGGTCGGATTGACCATTGGGCGTACAGGGAGGTCTCCCGGTGGGCCAACGACCCGTAGGGGGCCGCTGGTATCACGGTATGATTAAAAGCACTGGTTTTCAACCTTTTTGATCCCAGGGCCCACTATTCATTCAGAATTTGGAGCCACGGAGGACCACCATTTGATGACATTTTAGCCCCAACAGACCCCAAAACTAAAGATTTATTTTGCTTTTTGGTCCACAATTCCAGGCTGGATTCGGGAAACCAAACAGTTAAACCTATAGATGAAAATGACCATTAATCTTCTACATTTTCTAATTAGACTTGGGCCAATTTAGATGAATATTTTAACTCTTGAGAGTGTTAACATGAAACCAAATGGACCCGCAAGGGTCCATTTGGTTTCATGTTTACGCTCTCAAAGAGTTACATTTGGTTAACCAACTATTCCAGGTACAATAGGTCCATCACGCGCTGGTTGTGGTGGGCCAGTCTAGGCCAAATCACGCTAAAAATGTCCGGGCCAATTTTTTGCCCAGGCCACCACTGGACCCAGGCTTGGTAAGAAAGCCTTCTAGCACAGAATTCTCATTTACGTTTGCCAGATCTCACCGAGAAATAATTTACTATGAAGTCTCAATGGGGGTGTTTCTGGTCAAATATCTTAGTTGTAACAAACAGAAACAAAAGATACTAAAAGGCACTAAGGTAGAGGTCTGAGAGCCAGAGCTTTGACAACTCACCTTGATCAGTGGAGTTCTTCCGAAGAAGAAGCCAAACAAGTAGGCGAAGATGTCGTTGCTGATCACAATGGAGACGGGCACAATGAACCTGGAATAGATCTTTTAATGATGTTAGGCATATTTTAATGATGTTATCAGGTATTGCAGGAAGGCAGAAGACAGCAATCGTACCAATGTAAAACATTTCTGTAAATCCTGCGAAAAAAAAAGGAAAACAGAATATGTAGAAGATTGGCTACTTTGCAGTGAATTTGAATTCCAAAAACGCTTTTCACTTTTGAACATTACAAGCTTTCCTTCCACTCAATAGGGTCATTTGCAGTTGTGTGAATTGTGATCACAGGATTTCCGTAATTTTTCTTGTCGCCCAGTGTTAATTATCTAATCCAGTAGTTTTCAACCTTTTTTTGATTTTCTTACCAGATCAGCCCTTCAAACAGGTTCTGGATGACCAGGTGGGACTGAGTCACCACGATCAGCAGGGTCACGTGGGTCCAGGCAAACTGCAGAGACAAGACACAGACACAAGGTGTCACTGTGGTTACTACATGAAGCCCCTCTGGCATCTCTTGAGTTTTGAGGGAGGAATGAATGGATGGATGAATGAATGAAGGGGACATGTCTGACAGCATCACAGCAGTGTTCATTTACTCCAAATTCAAGGCCAGGGGCGGATTGGCACATATTTTCCCACCGGGACAATTTTGCCTTTTGCCAGGCCACCCTGGGGGGAGGGGGGTGGGGCAGCTGGTTAACCAGATGTAACTCTTTGAGAGCGTAAAAATGAAACCAAATGGACCCTGGCGGGTCCATTTGGTTTCATTTTTACACCCTCAAGAGTTAAAAATATTCATCATGTGAATCAGCCCAACTTAGTCTACACAACTAGAGAATGTAGAAGATTAATGGTCATTTTGATCTGTATGTTCCAGGCGAGCATCTAGCGCATTCTAAGTGCATTTTGGAAGTGCCACTAGTGCATTTTGGATCTTGGCAGTTGGCAACACTGCCTCCAGCAGCTTGAAGGCTCTGGTGTAGGACACCTTTTCTTTTTTGAAGGATAGAAACACTAGTTTGCCTGGCCTGGGCCTGGCACCCTGGCATTCCCAGGCCACTAGGTGGCGCAGGCCACCGGGAAAACTCCCTGTACGCCAGATGGCCAATCCGCCCCTGTTCAAGGCGCTTTACATAGTATATTACAACCCCAATTCCGTTGAAGTTGGGACGTTGTGTAAAATGTAAATAAAAACAGAATGCATTGATTTGCAAATCGTTTTCAACCTCTATTCAGTTGAATACACCACAAAGACAATATATTTAATGTTCAAACTGATAAACTTTATTGTTTTTGGAAATTATACAATCTTTTGTAAATTGATCCCTGCAACATGTACCAAAAAAGTTGGGACGGGGGCAACAAAAGACTGGGAAAGATGATGAATGCACAAATAACGCCTATTTGGAACATTCCACAGGTAAACAGGTTAATCTTAAACAGTTTAATATCATGATTGGGTATAACAGGACCATCCCAGTCGTTCACAATCAAAGATGGGGCGAGGTTCACCACTTTGTGAACAATTCTGTGAGAAAATCATCCAACGGTTTAAAGAAAATGTTTCTCAACATTGAATTGCAAGGAATTTGGTGATTTCATCATCTACAGTCCATAATATAATCAAAACATTCAAAGAATCTGAAGAACTTGCTATACTAAAGCGACAAGGCCGAAAAACAACACCAGACACTTGTGACCTTTGATCCCTCAGGTGGCTCTGCATTAAAAATAGACGTCATTGTGTAAAGGATATTACTGTGAGGACTCAGGAACACTCAGAAAACCATTGTCAGTTTACATAATTTGTCGCTACACCTGCGATTGCAAGTTAAAACTCTACCATGCAAAGCAGAGCCATACATCAGAAAGGTTGGTTTGAAAAAACAACCAGAAAAACAACCAGAAATGCCTTCTCTGGGTACAATATCATTTGAAATGGTTAGACACAAAGTGGAAAAGTGTGCTGTGGTCTGATGAGTCCACATTTCTAATGATAGTGGACCCAGAGAAGGCATTTCTGATGTATGGCTTTGCTTTGCATGGTAGAGTTTTAACTTGCACTCGCAGGTGTCGCGACAAATTATGTAAACTGACAATGGTTTTCTGAGTGTTCCTGAGTCCTCACAGTAATATCCTTTACACAATGACGTCTATTTTTAATGCAGAGCCACCTGAGGGATCAAAGGTCACAAGTATTCTGTGTTGGTTTTCAGCCTTGTCGCTTTAGTATAGCAAGTTCTTCAGATTCTTTGAACGTTTTGATTATATTATGGACTGTAGATGATGAAATCACCAAATTCCTTGCAATTGAATGTTGAGAAACATTGTTTTTAAACTGTTGGATGATTTTCTCACAGAATTGTTCACAAAGTGGTGAACCTCGCCCCATCTTTGTTTGTGAACGACTGGGATGGTCCTGTTATACCCAATCACGATATTAAACTGTTTAAGATTAACCTGTTTACCTGTGGAATGTTCCAAACAGGCGTTATTTGTGCATTCATGACCTTTCCCAGTCTTTTGTTGCCCCCGTCCCAACTTTTTTGGTACGTGTTGCAGGGATCAATTTACAAAAGATTGTATAATTTCCAAAAACAATAAAGTTTATCAGTTTGAACATTAAATATATTGTCTTTGTGGTGTATTCAACTGAATAGAGGTTGAAGACGATTTGCAAATCAATGCATTCTGTTTTTATTTACATTTTACACAACGTCCCAACTTCAACGGAATTGGGGTTGTACATTCACCAACCGATTGATACATTGTTGGAGGAGGAAACCATGTAAGGCACCAACCAGCACTGTGGAGCAATCAGGGGTTCAGTGCCTTGCTGACATGTAATGAATTGGGAAAAAAATAAAATAAATAGACGATCTACAAACAGATCTGCAGATCTGTCTGATCGGCTATTTTGAGAGCGTGGAACCTGCACACTACTGATGCAGTCAAGACCACCAAGACCACGACAAGACCAAGATCTAGGAGGGTCGAGACCAAAATGAGACTGAGACTACCATGAGACTGGGATGTTCGGGACAGAGACCGAGACCAAGGCCTAAAGGGGTCGAGACCGAGACTGAGTCCTAGAGGGTCCGAAACCTAGATCAAGACCAAGTCCAAGACCTTGTTCTTGCCTAGCAAGATCAAGTCAAGACCACATTTTTATTTTTTTTAATTTTTACTTCTCATGATCCAACCAAACCTATGCTTTTAATTCACAGAGAAAACACTTGGTGGTAGTGTCTGGTCGCTGGATGACTGTAATTATTTGTTTTTGCACGAGGCATTCGATCCGAGACGGCCGACAAGAATAAGACAAATCGAGGGCAAGACCGAGACGAGACCATGAGACAAACGAAGTGCGAGAATGGCGAGAACCGAGTCAAGACCAGGACAGATTGAGACAAAAACGAGACAATAAACTGCCTTGAGACTTGTCTCGAGAACTACAACACTACAGTGAAAAAACCATTGTCTTTTAGTTCTGCTGGATCTCTTCTCCACACTGCCTGACATAAGTCTAGTCAGTATAATTAGGGCTCCATTTTTGTCACACGCCTTATCCCAAACCCCTATCCTTTTTTATTATTATTTTGATAAACCTTTTGAAATGGTTCAACATGGCAATCTATTGACACGTTGTGAGCTTGTAGACTGGCCTTTTTAACTATTGAAAAATGCTTTTTTTTTTAAATAGTTTGAAAAGAAAAATAAGTTAAGGGATAAGGGGGTTTAGCAGTGACGAAAATCTAGGCCTTAGTCTCAGTTTTAGTTGCCATAAGCTTAGTTCTTATTTGGTTTCCATGTCGTTTTTTTTTGTTTACAGTGTTTTTTACGGAATAAACACTGACCAGAAACAAGGATATACTGAAAGAAAACATTTCCCCGGACATGGAAACCCCCTCTAATAGATCCAACCCTGACTTTATCGATTGGCAACGGAAGACAAACGGACCCATTCACACACACACACACACACACACACACACACACACACGCACACGCACACGCACACAGAGTCAGAGTGGTGTCCAAGCGAGCCTTGCAGGATTAGTGTGTCTAGACCGTGTGAACAGGCCCTCGAGTCACAACAACACGAGGACAACAACTGCAGTCTCCAGACCGCAAATTCACTTCACTTTCTTGAACTTAGCATTAGTTAGCATTAGTTAGCATTATTAGTTAGCATTATTGGCATAACTTAGTTATTGAAAAATATCAGACCTACAAGCTCATAGTGTGCCACGGAGTGGCACGCTATGTCTAATGTGATCCGGGGCTCTACACACCCTCCACCAACCTGGGGAGGCAGCGGACTGGCCTCATGCTTCCTTCAATGCATGAGGAGTCCAAGCTGCCTTCTTTTCACCTGACAGGGGCGAGTTTCCTTGGTTGGACATAGCGTGTGGAAGGAACACGTTATTCCAACCAGTTCCTGTCAAGTGCCCCAGCTGGCCAGGGGGAGGCAGTTTAGAGCCCAGGATCACTGCATGTTGTTGTGAGGGTATCTACCCTAGAGGACACGGGGAGAACATGCAAACTCCGGAGGAGCAGACACGCCTCCAGCACCCACAGCAGCGCCCCTAGCGGGGATCGAACCCAGGACCTTCTAGCTGTGAGGCGACAACACTAACCACTGTGCCATCGTGCCCCCTCTCAAATGGGATTTCAATGTTCGTTAACTACGTTTTTAACTACGTTTTTCCACTGACTAAAACTAAATAAAAACAATAAAAAATAGGCAAGATGCCTAAAACTATAATAAACATACTGACAACAAATACAAACTAGAGTGAGGACAAGTCGCTTTATGTTTATATATGACTTCACCCTTTAGGGCGGGGTTTAGTCACTGTCCAATGGCAGTCCAAATAGTTTAGCAACTGTTACTATCCAGGTCAAGCTTTCCTGGTCCTATTGGACAAGGACGGATTGGAGAGGGATTTAGAGAAGGGCTAGTTATGTCTTTCATCAAAATGATGACAAAAAATACTACAGTATGTTTTTTTTTACATTAGATTCTGACCAAAAACATAAAAGGCAAAAATAATTGGCAGTCTAAACCTAGAATAAAATCTCAGCCGTTTTTTGTTGACTAAAACTAGACAAATAAATGTAGGGGCTTCGTAGGCTAAGATTAAGACTACAATGAATGACTTTTAGTCGACTAAAACATGACTAAATCAAAATACGATAAGTTTGACTCAATAGTATAAAAACTAAAACAACAATGATTGAAACTGGACTAAGACCGAGACTAATTAACAAAAGAAACAAAAACGCCGACAAGAACAACACTGTAACCCTACGTTTTAATGGCGGGGATGGCTGGCGATGATAAAGCGACGTCGCCCGACATCCATTACCGTAATTTCCGGACTATAAGCCGCACCTGAATATAAGCCGCACCAGCTAAATTTGGGGCAAAATACTGATTTTTCCTTGTACAAGCCGCACCTGACTATAAGCCGCACCAGGCTTATAGTCAGGTGCTTCATGTTAGAGCAGTGGTTTTCAACTTTTTCACAATTTAACATCTTCACCCCACAGACCCCAAAACTAAAGATTTCTTTTGGTTTTGTTCACAATTCCAGGATGGATTTTTGCAAACAAAAGAGGCAAAACATCAAAATTAGACCAAAATGAACATGACTTATGACTTATAAGTGGTGCTAATTTAGATGGTGAATATCATAACTCTTGAGACCATAAACATGAAACCAAATGGACCCGCCAGGGTCCATTTGGAACTTCCCATCATTTAGTCTGCGGAGCCCACCTGAAACCCTCTCAGGGACCACCCCTGTGTTACCTGTAAAAACCCATAGATTGGCCGCACTGTTGTATAAGCCGCAGGGTTAAAAGCATGTGAAAAAAGTAGCGGCTTATAGTCCGGAAATTACGGTATTTCTCTATGGGAACCGCCGATTTGTGCGACAGCAGCAGAACGGGCGACGTCGGGCGACGAGGGGGGGCGACATCGGCCGGAAAGATAAAAATTGGTGAGCTTTTCGGCCGAATCGGCCAACGTTTGGCCAGGGATAACCAATCAGAGCCAAGTGCTGCTTTTTTTGCCCTCGACCCCAAACCATTTGGCACAATTTGGTTCCTTGTTCCATCCCACTTCCTACTCATTTTGAATGCCATTCTAAGCAAGAATTTACGGTAATGACTGTCGCCGTCGCTGATATCGGGCGACGCTGCTTGTGCATATCCGGCCGTTAAAACGTAGGGTTACACTCTCCACATCCATGCGTGACGGAAACATTCCACACGGTCAGGTGATGGCAGAAAAACACAATCAGTAGTCAGTCAATCAGTAGCAGCAGTGCAGTACAGCGGTGGTTCTCACACTTTCTCGGGTCAACGACTTTCATCAGCCTGTGCGGACCCTCAATTGTAAAAGGCTCCCTGTCTAATAAGACAAATACGGCTTTAAACGTTATACTTGTCGACTAAAACCAAAATTACAAAATAAAAACACTTTAAATATTTAATTTCTTTAAAATTTCTTTTAAATTATTTCCCCTTTAAAGGCTATACCGCACAAGCGCACATGTACATATAACATCATCAACTTGCGACAGGAGCAGTCCCTATAGCGTGAAAGATTCTCTATTTCTGCTTTTATTTATTTATTTTTTAGTTATAGTTGGCAAGTATGATGTTTTAAGGCATATTTTGTCTTATTAGCCAGGGTTCCTTTAAAAAAATATGCCAGGCAAACTGCATACCGAGAAGACACGGATGTACACAGCCTGAGTTACAGATGCATAATTCATTAAAGTACCCGGACCCCCACTTTGAGAACCAACGCAGTACAGTACAAGACAAGTACGATATACAGTGTACAAAAACAGAACAACTCAGGTTAACACAGACATAGTAAGAGCTCAGGGAGGGATGTATGAGTGCATGCGTGCGTGCGTGCGTGTATGTGTGTGTGTGGGTTGGCGTGTGTGTGGGGTGGGGGGGGCTGGCGGTGTCAAGGACGACGTGCAGATACACACCATATAAAACTGCAGGCGGTAGTGTTTCTTCACTAAACTCAGTACAAACATGCAGAAACCTGTGAAAGAGTAACATAACATGCAGTCAGTTGCTTTTTTTTTCTCCCTTCGGTCTGAGATAGAGCTGCGCAGTGACGTCACCGCCCCTGTTCCGGAAGTCTTTTCCCCATTCATTTTTCTCATAGACTTTTCGAAAATAATTTATATCAAGACGATTACGCCGCGGGCAAAGCCAACTCGGGTCGTGACAAATCATGATAACAAACACAAAATTGTCATATAATATATAATTGGGAAGAAGTAGAAAACGGCATGATACAAGACTTTTTGTTTCGTTTTTCATCTTAGAAATTATTTTATTGTCCAAAAGTTTGTGTGTGTCATCATGATTCGTCACGACTCGAGTTGGCTTTGTCCGCGGCGTAATCGTCTTGATATAAATTATTTTCGAAAAGTCTATGAGAAAAATGAATTGGGAAAAGCGGTGATGTCACTGCGCAGCTCTATTGTATAGATTAAAAAGGGGGAAAGAGAGAGAAGGGAAGGTACAACAATAACAACAAAGAACATGTAAATATACAACAATACACACAACTTGGTATATAAGAGTGAAATCGCTATAATTCGGGGCTGTGTGCCTGTGCGTGTGTGTGTGTGTGTGTGTGTGTGTGTGTGTGTGTGTGTGTGTGTGTGTGTGTGTGTGTGTGTGTGTTGTGTGTGTGTGTGTGCGTGCGTGCGTAGCACAACATGTCTACAAAGATGCCAGTGCAAAACAACAGTGACGAAATAGACTGTTCAGTAAGCCCCTCCCCAAACTGCTATGGTCCAATCAGTGCTAAGCATAACATGTGATAGACAAACCTCTCCACCAATAGCTTTCCTGTATGATAAATTGATAAAGCATAAAAAAAAATGTCGAACACACATTTTCCCACTGCATAGGACATGCCTTGTTGATGGGTTTGGAAGAGATTTTGAAGGTCTGGTTCCAAAAATGAACCAGTATTTATTGTAATGTGTGATATTTACATTGAAACGAATGAGCCGGTCTGGAAAGTGCCCTAGCCCCTTGGGGAGAGGGCGGGGCTTACCTAAAGCAGGGTTTGACACTAACACTTGCCCGCTTGCCCGGGGCAAGTAAAAAAAAATGGTGGGGCAAGTGAAGACTGCTACCTGGTTGCCCGATCGGGCAAGTGTGCAAACATAATGCGCAATAACACAACACAAGATAAATTTGTCTTGAAGGTGGTCATTGCGACCTGGGCTAATTAAGATGATGAATTTTAACTCTTGAGAGTGTTCTCAAGAGTTACATCTGGTTAACCAACTTAGCTGGGGACCACCTGGAACCCTCTCAGGGACCACTGGTGGTCCCCGGACCACCTGTTGAAAACCCCTGGTTTAAAGCACCCAAGTAGGAAGAAAACTTAAATGAAAAATGTACAATATATTTCTGGGGAGCAAGTGACCATGACCTGAGGGCAAGTAGAACCTGACTTGTACTTGCCCGATGGGCAAGTGCCTCGGAGACCTTAGTGTCAACCCCTGCTAAAGGCCTATTAAAGCTTGTCCTACATACAGTACTAACAGCAGTTGCTAAAAAAATATATGGATTTAAATCCGGAGGACTGACTCCCCTTCTATCGGTGGTATCGGTGAAGTTGTCACCGATAGAATCTGGTAGTAGCCAACGGTGCTGGAGAAGTTGGACTAGTATGTGTCTGTCTGTGTCACCATTCACTATTCTACTCCATTTGTACCTTGACAGCCTGACTGAACAAGTTAACAAAAAAAGAACGAAAGGTCTTGGATAAAGATATTGGTTTAAGAAAGTAGTTTGCTAGTGCTCCTGGTAATGTGGCTGTACCAATGCATAATCAGCACAAAATCAGCACAAAATCGCACAATGCACAGAGGAAAAAAATAGGTCTATTGTGTTTACATTCCAGCTAAAGAAAACCTACAGTATATCGGTTATCGGTGATTGTGTACCAAAATTCCATATCGTTCGGCCTCTACATTCTAGTTTTGTTTCTTTTTTTGGGGAGATAAGAAACGGACGCTGACTGGGAGCAAAGGGTGTGTGTGTGTGTGTGTGTGTGTGTGTGTGTGTGTGTGTTGTGTGTGTGTGTGTGTGTGTGTGTGTGTGTGTGTGTGTGTGATGTCTGTACCTGCCAGGTACAGTGCAAAGGAGATGAATCGATGGTAGCGCGCCAGGAAGGTCAGCGGCTCCTCTCTCTGGACCAGAGCCCCGAAGTAATCTGCCACCGTCTCTCCATAGAAGAAGTAGTTGACACAGATCAGGAAGTACCTGACAAACAAACAGACAGAGCAGAGACATATGCATGCCTTATAGTAAGTTTATATATATATATATATATATATATATATATATATATATATATATATATATATATATATATATATATATATATATATATATATATATATATATATATATATATAAATATATATATATATATATCCCACGATTTTGTAACCCATTTTTTCACCCAGTGCCAATTCCTAATGTGATCCTGGGCTCTACACATCCTCCACCAACCTGGGGAGGCAGCGGACTGGCCTCATGCTTCCTTCAATGCATGAGGAGTACAAGCTGCCTTCTTTTCACCCGACAGGGTGAAAAGAAGGCAGCTTGGACGTAGAGCATGGTGGAAGGAACACGTTATTCCAACCAGTTCCTGTCCCCTCCATCAGGCGCCCCGGCTGGCCAGGGGGAGGTAGTTTAGAGCCCAGGATTACTGCATGTTTTTGTGAGGGTATCTACCCTAGGGGACACAGTGGAGAACATGCAAACTCCACACAGAAAGGCCCTTTCGCCAACCCCGCCTCGGGTATGGGCACTGATGACGCGGAGGAGCAGACACGCCGCCAGCACCCACAGCAGCGCCCCTAGCGGGAATCGAACCCAGGACTTTCTAGCTGTGAGGCGACTGCACTAACCACTGTCCCACTGTGCCACCGTGCCCCCTAATTATCTTACAATTAAGTAGTAAGAAGAGTTGCGTCATCACGGGGGTACATATATATATATATATATATATATATGTATATATATATATATATATATATATATATATATATATACATATATATATATATATATATATATATATATATATATATATATATATATATATATATATATATATATATATATATATGTATATATATATATATATATATATATATATATGTATATATATATATATATATGTATATATATATATATATATATATATGTATATATTTAGGCTGCCGCGTTAACGCGTTAATCTCGCGTTAACTCAGCCGTGCGTTAACGGCGTCAAAAAAATTAACGCGAGATTAACGCACGGACCCCCCCCCCCCCCCCCCCCCCCCCCCCCCGCCGGCCGATTAACATTGTGGAGGACGAGGGTTGGCGTGAAATAATACGGATTGAATCAAACGACTGGACCTACGAACCACTGTAGAACCACTACTGTAGAACCACTACTGTAGAACCACTACTGAGACGAACACAGCACACTATTTTGATGAGAACTGGGCACGTATGTCCCATGCATTAACGGAACAGAGAGGCACTTCGCCAAGTGCGCACATACAGCAGCAAGCGAGAGACAGACAGAGAGAGGGATGGGGAGAGGGAGAGAGAGAGGGACAGAGAGGGACAGAGAGAGAGAGAGAGAAAGGGAGAGAGAGAGAGAGAGAGAGAGAGAGAGAGAG
>CM076972.1:48612486-48617486 GCA_039105355.1 Benthosema pterotum | reverse complement strand
GTCTGTCTGTCTGTCTGTCTGTGGACAAAACGGGAACACAACGTGCTTCTGGGTAACTGGAGAAATGTGGAAATGGTTCATGTTGTTGTTGACCAAATATGGCAGGAGGGGCGGATCTAGGCATGGGCAAGCTGGGCACCCTAAAACGCCCAGTCTGCCCAACAAAACACGATGGCATGCAATGATATGAAACACTACTACTGCTAACTAACTAACTAACTAACTACAATTGTGGCACCACTAAACCAACAGCATTTCATCATTGAAAACAGAAAACTCTGCGTGTCTGTTGCAACTTCAACAACAACTGATGTTATTATTGATGCTTAACTTGACTAATAAAAGTTCTGTAACTAAAAATGCCATGGGTGCAGCTTCATGATGAAGCCGCACCCATACCATTTTCTCTTGCCCCCCCCCCCCCCCCCCCCCCCCCCCCCCCATCCCCCCCCCCCCCCCCCCCCCCCCCCCCCCCCCAATTAGGAAATGTTACATCCCAATGTGGAATGCCCCACCGACAGTCATTAAGACATGCAAAACCCTGGACTCCTTCAAAACCACACTTAAAGGGCACCTACAGACTGCAATTTCATAACTGACCTCAAAAAGACTAGATTTTTTTAAAGGAAGACTTTTGAGAAGGGCTCAATGTTTGATGAAATGCACAAGATGGCCGCACTAACAAGCGCATTCTTAACTAGTATGTCTAATAGTATGTCTAATGGATTGCATTTTTATAGCGCTTTTCCAAGTGCTCAAAGCGCTTTACAATGGTCCATTCATTCATACATTGGGAAGTAGAGCTGCAAACAGTCAACGCCAGCGTCCTAAACTTCCCACATTCACACACCAATGGTGGCCAGCTCACACCAACCAACTCATTGGAGGCAATTTGGGGTTCAGTGTCTTGCCCAAGGACACTTCGACACATAGACAGGAGGAGCCGGGATTCGAACCGCCGACCCACGGGTCATTGGACGACCTGCTCTACCTCCTGAGCCACAGCCGCCCTATTCACGTCTTCAGCTCTGTTGCAGTTGTACTTGACACGTACTGTAAATCTCCTAAGATGCATAAAAAATAACTAAATAAATAAAAGAAAAATAATTCATTCAGTGATTATTTCGTAAAACACAAAAACAAAACGTCTGAATCACTAAAATCGATTAGGATCCAATCACTGAGGCAGCCAGTGGCGTGTCTAAGTAATTTGGAGCCCCAGGCAAGATTTTCCCTGGAGGTCTCCAGGGAAAATTAGAAGCCTTACTACCGCAAACATGTGTGGTTTCTTACCAGCTTAGTGTCCTGAACCAGGGCAGCTCATAGGAATGGTAGACTCTGTATCCGATGGTGATGATTTCTTGGAAACATTGGATCTGGATGCCCATGACCTGCATCAGAAGTTAACATAAGACATCACACATGTCTTTAAGTCATTTTGAAAATGGGCCGTGCTCGGGAGCAGGCGCGCCGAAGGGCAAATCAAAACATTAAAGCTAACCTAGGCAACTTTTTAGACAAAAATGTAAATACATATATACACTATATAGCTATATTTTTGCTGTTCCCCCCCTCTACATTGCTTGTAGTTTGATGCTGCAGCTGTTTCCCTGCAGACAGACACTTGCTTCGTCCTGCAGACGGTCCAGAACTTTGTTGTTGTAAATCATGAAAACAAAACATGGTTAGTGATTATCGTAGAGCTCTGGGGTATGAAGGAGCGCTTGTTTTATCCGCCGGCTACTACTAGTAGGGCGGGGCGAAGCATAGTTTTACTGAGGTTATGTTTAGGGTTAGTTACCGCATAAAGCACCGTCTAACTCTCACCCTAACCTAACTCTAACCCTAAACATAACCCCAGTAAACCTAAGCTATGCCTATACCTAATCCTAACCCTAAACTTAACCTCAGTAAACCTATGCCTAAACCTAACCTAACCCTAACCATAACCTCAGTAAAACTTCCTTCGCCCCGCCTACTAGTAGTAGCCGGCGGATAAAACAAGCGCTCCTTCATACCCCAGAGCTCTACGATAAATCACTAACCACAAAACATCCGTCGGGCTCAGGGAAGGCGTTGATAATTTGAGAATGGGAGAAGCGGTTGTGTGGGGTGAGGCAGCATTTCAGCCAATCACAGCACAGCTAGGTTTACAAACAGTGTTTGTACACACTAAAGTTGCCTCTATTACCTTTAAAGGGATCGTTGGCTAATAAGTCAAATATGCCTTAAAACGTAATACTTGCTCTCTGTAACTTCAATAAACAAATAAAAACAGCTTTGTTTAAAACAGCAAACAGTTCACTCATTTCACTCTGCTGCTGTCACAGGTTGATGTGTGATCCAGTTCTATGGAATATATGAAATACATATGCTAACAATAAACAACAGCAGAATACTTTCTATGTTTAGCATGAGCATCAAAGCAACATTTTAAAAATGTTTTATGAGCAGGTGCATTCCATATATTCCACATATTCCATATATTCCATGGACATACTGTTTGACATCATCAACATTAGCAGCGACATTAGCAGTTCCTATTGAGTAAAAGATTCTCTATTTATGAGAGAAATAAAGATATTGAATGTGTTTGTATCTTTATGTTTTAGTAAGTAGTAGTAGTTAAAGGGGAAGTCCACCCATTTTCAACATTCAAGTATGTCAAGGTGCCAGGTGGACATGATAAAAAAGTTCCCCCATTCTGTGTTCCCAAGAAATCGAGGTCTGAAGAAAACCACTAACATGGTGAAACATCTTGATGACATCATCAAGATGTATTTTCACCATGTCATGGATTTCTTTAGACGCTTCTTTTTTTTTCTGAGAGTGTACAAATGGACGCTCTCAGAAAAAATGCACTCACATCAAAGATTTGCAACATTTTTTCAAGATGTATAGCTAAATTATAAGGATTGATCTCCCGGTTTTAAGGTGTTTAGGACAAAGAAGAAGACTTACCACAAAGATGAGGGTGATGGGTCCTAAGTAGATGATCAGAAACCAGCCTGATATCATGCAAATAGACAGAAGCCCTCGGACCCAGTAGTTCTTCCACCTGGAAGAGTGAAAACCTCACGTCATTACACAGTTATTTCCCATTAAACCCCATTGTGTTCTGACCCTCGATTTGAGTTCCTGACACCAGATTATACAGTAGTTCCTTACACCAGATTATAGCTGCAGCAACATTCTAGCTTTTGAAACTAGATTCTACAGTAGTTTCCGACACTAGATTCTAGTTATTGACACTAAATTATAGTTTCTGATGCTAGGATCTACTTTTGACACTAGAATTTAGTTTCTGACGCTAGAATCGAGTTTTTTGACACTAGATTCTATAGTCTCTGACACTAGATTCTAGTTTTTCTGAAAAATCTGTGTCCTGTGTCCAAGGCCAAGCCAAGGACCACCAGAATGATCCATATTTGGCTGCAGACCCCCCCCATCTGAAAACATGTTGTTGATGCAAAAAATTGAGTTAAAAATGTTTGCTTCCAAAATAACATATTCAAGATTTGCAGCACATTTTGACAATTTTTCAAAAATAGCAGAACAACAAGCTCATGTCGCCCACTCGGTGGCGCGTCATGAGCTTGTTGATCTGCTATTTTTCAACAGATAAAACACCAAAACGCGTTCAGGACACTAAAGATTAAACAGAAACATGTTTTTTTAAACCTTTCACATAAAGCAGTGGTGTTCAACCCTTTTCATATGAAGGCTCATTATTTATTCTGCATTTGATTCATGGGCCGATTTTGTACTAAAGATTATGTGTCCAAAACATTATCCAAATCCCTAGTTTTCAGAAATCCATTAGAAATACATGTTGAATTGAAACTTCAAAATAAAAAGGTGTGCATCACGTAGGCATGACTGACAGACAATATGAACCATGATTTTGTAGAAAAGGTCATGTGATCAAAACGTTTAACAAATGCCTAGATTTCAGAATTTCATGAAAAAAATGCATTTTGAGGGAAAACTTCAACTACTGATGAAAAAAAGACCTGTAAATTATCATGCACATTCCACACACAGGGACATTGTTTTCCGCATTTAAGAAATAATGTTACAGTATTGGAGCATTAAGTCCCAGTCTGGATTTCGCTAGGCAAGAAAATGAGTTTTTTTTGTTGTTGTTGTTGTTGTCATAACAACAGTTACCAGAGCTAACTGTCATTCCATGAATGAATGAATGCAGCGTTTTGGAATTCAGACTAAAGATCTCAACGGCCTGAAAGTTAAGGCCCGGCCCTACCCGGCCCTAACAGTTCAGGCCCTAGGCCCTACCCCGGCCTTTCTAAATGGAATAGATTTTAGGCCCTACCCTGCCCTAAACTGTCGGGTTTGGGCAAAATTTCAGAATTCCGCCACAGATTAAAAATGAAATGGCAATCAGCACCCATCTTCATAATAGGTAAATACAGAAAATAACTATTATTCTTACTATAGATAAAATAATTCAATATATATATTTTTTTCATGGGGCCCCTAGGCCCTACCCGGCCCTATTAATTAGGATAGATTTTCGGCCCTACCCGGCCCTAAATGTCGGGTCGGGCCTGTTCGGCGGCTCGGTCCTGGTCGGGTTGGGCAGAGTTTGAGAACTCTAATTCAGACTCTGTAACCAAAACATAGCGTTACAATGGCCTGCAGCCTGTTAATAAGTATAAGGGGGAAGGAGGGGGAGAGACAGCGGAATCAATATGCGACCGAGACAGACGGCCGCAGTCCAAGGCAAATGAGAGCCAACCGATAGTATCGGTCGCGACCGATGGTTTTTATCGGCCGGCAAACCTGGTCAACGAACCATCCCAGACTAGGTTGTTACTGAACACTAACCCCTAACCCTAAACATAACCTCAGTAAAACCTAAACCTAACCTGATAGGATATTTGCCGCAATGGATTAGATTAGGATATCTGCCGCGACAGATCGGATCAGGCCCGGATGTAACCTTTCTCAATTGAGGGGGGGGGGGGGGGCAGCTTTGT